>PVIU01005493.1:0-112804 GCA_004026605.1 Ondatra zibethicus | reverse complement strand
TGCTGCTGGGGTTCTATTTAGGAAGTGGTTCCCTGTGCCAATGCAGTCAAGTGTACTTCCCACTTTCTCTTCTATAAGGTTCAGTGTGGCTGGCTTTATGTTGAGGTCTTTGATCCATTTGGACTTGAGTTTTGTACATGGTGATAGATAGGGGTCTACTTTCAGTTTTCTACATGTTGATATCCAGTTATGCCAGCACCACTTGTTGAATATGCTTTCTTTTTTCCATTTGATATTTTTTGCTTCTTTATCAAATATCAGGTGTTCGAAGATGTGTGGATTGATGTCCGGGTCTTCTATTTGGTTCCATTGGTCCTCCTGTCTGTTCTTATGCCAGTACCAGGCTGTTTTCAGTATTGTAGCTCTGTAGTATAGTTTGAAGTCAGGGATTGTGATGCCTCCAGAAGTTCTTTTGTTGCCCAGGATTGTTTTGGCTATCCTGGGTTTTTTGCTTTTCCAAATGAAGTTGAGTACCCTTCTTTCAAGGTCTTTGAAGAATTTTAATAATAATAAAATTTAAAAAACAAAAAGGATCAGGAGTCAGAGGCAGGCAGATCTCTGTGAGTTTGAGGCCAGCCTGGTCTGCTGGGGATGTACCACAGTGGAAGGCACTCTCCTAGCATACGCAAGGCCCTGGGTTCAATCTCCAACACCATGCACACACAGCAAGCTTAAAAAGTACTGTGCCTTCTGAAGATTGTTTTTGGGGTTTGGGATGTAGTTCAGTTGGTAGAGTGTTGGCCTAGGATATATGAAACCCTGGTTTTTACCACCAGTATTACATAAACTGGATGTTGCTTGTCTACAATCCTGGAACTTGGGCAGTAGAAGCAGGACAGCCAGAAATTAAAGGTTATCCTTTGACTACAGAGTTTCAGGACAGTCTAGAAAACATGAGGTCCTGTCTCGTGTACGTGTATGTGCTTGTGTGTTGTCCCAGGGATTAAACCTGGGGCCTTAGGCAGCCACTCTTCCACTAACCCATATACCAAGGATTCCTTCTGCTTTTTATTTTAAGGTAGGGTTTCATGAAGTTGCCCAAGCAGACCTTGATTTGAAACTCTCCTTCCTCGGCCTCTCAAGCAGCTGGGATTACAGGCCTCTGCCATCAGCACAATTTAGAAAAAAGGTTCTGTTTTCCTTTATTTTGGTTTGTAAAACTATGTAAAATATCTTCGGATTCAGATGAATTTCCTAACCAATCTTGGATAGGTTCTGTGTCTTTGTAGGATTTAATTTCCCCGTTTTTTAAGACAGAGCTAATACTGACATCTGCTTGGCACACAATTAGCTTGTTTTGATTGTTACACACATGCATACACACGTGTATGTGGTAAGAGAAAAGTTTGGGAGCATGGCCAGTTTCATTTAAGAATAGGATATTTCTGTTTTGTTTTCCACTTTCCACTGTTAATTATTTAAAGATTTAGAACAATGGGTTTAAAACTTTGTGTGGGGTCGTGAGTTCCCTTGAGAACCCTGAAAGTTATAGACTTTCTCTCCCTCTCTCCAGGAAAAGTGCACATGCGCACACAGAAGGTACCCAGAACTCCCTAGTTCAGTCATGCCTATACTGTAAGAATCACAGAGCCTGCTGTCTTCCCTGACTGCATGCCAAAATCCACAGGTGCAATGCTGCAGTGACATCACCAGGCATCTGGTCAGGGAGCCAGTCAGGTGTCTACTGGCTGATATCCACTTAAAGAAATGCAGCAAAGACTCCAGGTAACACAAAGAGCCTCCCCTGCAGCATTTATAATCTCTTCCTTTTCTTTTCTCTCTCTCTCTCTTTTTTTGTTTTTTTTTCAAGACAGGGTTTCTCTGTGAAACAGTCCTAGCTGTCCTGGAACTTGCTTTGTAGACCAGGCTACCCTCAAACTCACAGAGATCTACCTGTCTCTGTCTCCTAAGTGCTGGGATTAAAGGTGTGCGCCGCCACCACCGCCCGGCTTCCTTCTATTTTCTTGCAGCACATACAACAAACCCAGGAAGGCAGAGATGCGTGACTCAGTATGAGCAAATCAAGAGCTTTCAGAAATAGTAGGGAAATGAAGCATTGAAGAAGGCAGGACTTGTTCCTAATGGCAACCTCCAAAATGCAGCTGCAGAGGTGGTGCACACCTTAATCCCCAACACTTGGGAAGAAGGGGAAGATGGATCTCTGTGAGTTCAAGGCCAACCTGGTCTATAGACCCAGTTTCAGGTCAGCCAAAGCTACACAAAGAAACCCTGTCTTGAAAAACTGAAAAGAGGCCGAGCGGTGGTGGTGCACACCTTTAATCCCAGCACTCGGGAGGCAGAGGCAGGTGGATCTCTGTGAGTTCGAGGCCAGCTTGGTCTATAAGAGCTAGTTCCAGGACAGGCTCCAGAGCTACAGAGAAACCCTGCCTCAAACAAAAAAAAAAAAAAAAAGAAAGTCTTGCTTTTTAAATTCAATTTTATTTTCATGTGTACAGGTATTTTTGTCTGTGTGTTTGTCTGTCATCACATGTATGCCTCTCCAGTTATTAAAGGCATTCACCTTTAACAATATTACCACCAGCTGGGTGGTGATGGCACACGCCTTTAATCCCAACACTTGGGAGGCAGAGACAGATGGATCTCTGTGAGTTCGAGACCAGCCTGGTTTACATTGTGAGTTCCAAGACAGCCAAGGCTACACAGAGAAATCATATCTCATTAAAAAAAAAAAGTAAGAAAGAAAGAAAGAAAGGAGAAAAAGAAAAGAAAGGCCTTTCCAATGTGTAACCCCGGTGGGTAATAAAAGCATTCTAACCCAGAGGCACCCCACTGCTGTCCAGTTCTGGAACCCAGATGCGGGACAGACAGATGATTTCCAATTACAACACGGCAAGATTTTTGTCACACTCATGAGACAAAAGCAGTGAAGGTGGTTGTTAAAGGTGGGGGCACATGCCTTTAATGCCAGCACTTGGGAGGCAGAGGCAGGCAGATCTCTGTGAGTTTGCGGCCAGCCTGGTCTACAAGAGCTAGTTCCAGGACAGGTTCTAAAGCTACAGAGAAACCCTGTCTTGAAAAACCAAAAAAAAAGTGGGAACACTCCGTGACACTTGAGATAGAGCCTCCCACAGCCCAGGCTGGCCTTGAACTTGTACAGCTGAGGCAACTTTGGACTTCTGACCCTCCTGCCACTATTGCTGAGAACGAATCCCAGGCCTCATACATGCTAGACAGGAACTCTGGCAAGTAAGCCTCATCCCTAGTCATTTTTGTCTTTTTTCTTTTTTGCTTTTCTGAGATTGTGTAGGCCCGGCTGTCCTGGAACTCACTCTGTGGACCAGGTTGGCTTCGAATTCACAGATATCCACCTGCCTCTCAGTCATTTGGTTTTTTTAAAATAGAATCTTCAGCTTGTCTTATCCAAGGAGACCGCTAGCTGAATGCAACTTGCTGAAGAGCGATCTGAAAAACGCAAATTTTATAACAGAGAGCCCAGAGTCCAGGAATGGAGGGCTAGGGGAAGGAGACGAGGATATAGGGATAAGGGTCGCTGGAGACCATGCAGGAGCTAGGGAGGGCAATGAAAGGGGAGAAATGGTGCTGAAATGAGCAAAGCAACACGGGCTCCTGCAGGCTAGCTGGAGCTTTGTAGAGGCCCTGCTTGGGGCGAGACCCAAGGACCACCCCCACCAGAACGTGCCTCATCTTAGGGGACTGTGAGAATGGTGGACCCAATCGCTCAACTGGAGGCCGCGGAGGCAGGACCTGTATTTTAGGTCACTCCCCAGTGACTGGTATGCACACTGAAGCTGAAAAGCACAGGTCTGGGCTCAGATGGGCTGCTGCATGATCTTTGAAAAAAGAGCGAGGAAGAAAGCTGGAGCAACAGGAAGCGCTCTGTGCTGGAGTATGGTCGCCATGGGGACGGCCCAGCTGTGCTTGCAGCCCAGCTGCTCCAATTATGTTTATCTATTTAGCTAGTCAGGCTGGGGACAGTCAGAGAGATTTGCATGAGGAGGCCTGCAGTAACGGGGCATGGGCACAGGTACTGTCTGTTACCTAATTAAGCTATCTTGGTAAATCATCTCCAGAACGGCAGTTACTATTTTAGGTAACAACATAAAGAGAACGATAATGAAAAGTAACATCCTGGGTGGGAATTTTTACTTTGTTCCAGCAGTTGGCAAGTAAAGCACCTTGGGCTTTTCCTCTAAAGGCAGCATTTTGATACATCTTCACAGGTCACGTAACCTCAAAGCCTGTCTGCATTTTCCCTGTGCTGTCTAGTTGTGTTTGTGGCTTCATTTGGCCACTGTGTGGGTGGGGTGGGGTGGCCCCTCCCGCCCCCTCCCGCTCCCTCCCACCCCTTTCCATTCCCCTGAGTACTTTCTGAATTTTAACTATGACTTGCAGTGGGGGAGGGTACGGCGTCCAGATATGACGTGCCATCCACAGCAAGAAAAGCCAAACTGAACTGCGGGTTGCTTTTGGGTGAGAAGGCAATTTCTCATGGTTAACCTCCCACGAGGCATTTACATGACAGTGTTCTCCCACCTTAGGTCCCTGTCGGCTCTGCACACGCGGATTGCCTTAGGTAAAATGTTTATCCTGCAGGCGCCCTCTGCCCAGCTGTGGCGTCCAGGCCTTCCGGCTCTGGTGCAGGCATGAGGTCCCTGGCGTCACCATGTTTTCTGACTGTGCATGCTCCCATCCTTAACACGCTTCAATCCTTTTGAAATAGCCTTTGTCTATGGCCTGAGCTAAGGGCTTAGTGACATTCATGGACCTGTGTTGCACTCCGACCTCCAGCCCTTTCATCTGACAAAGGCCTAACTGTGGGCTAATCCACCTTCTGTGGCCTGACTTCTAAAAGAGCCAGGAGAAAATTCACATTAGTCCTGACTGAGGCTACACAAATATGGAGTCTTAGTCTTCAGCAGCTGGATTCCCTGAGGTCTCTCATAACCATTTTACTAGGCAAGTCAGTTTTCCTCTTGATTAAAACCTAACTTCACTGGTACCCATGCCTCTTGGAGATGCCCTTGTTCCTCTTCCCTGCCTCTTCCATTTCTCATGCAGGCTGTTAAGGACAGATAGACCCCCTAGGCTTGCAACAGAACAAACAAAGCAGAAATTCCGGGAGGAGGCCGAGGGCTCTGCTTTCAAGTCACCTTAGTTGAGAACCACTCACAGGCCCACACTCTCTGGCTCTTCACTTCCCGTCTTTCCTCCCAGGTCACAAACCGGCTTCTGCCCCGATCATGCTGTTCCGTGGGGTTAGCAGAGACACCCTTTTCTCCCTCTGCTCTCTACCTGGCCACCTTCCCGGCACCCTTTGCAAAGATCTTTCTCGTACCTAAACTCTTAGTGGTGGTTTCCTTGGGCCCCCTTGAGTTTGGGGCTCACATCGCTGCTCTCAGTTTGTTTCCTCCTGGGACCGCACAAGGTTTGCTCTACAAAGCGCACGTGCAAATAGTATCTCCAAGTCTCCTTTCTCCCTAACAGAACACGCGTCTGCTCAGTTGCGCGACACGTGCTCTGCCTGGACACCCTGAAGGCGCCTGCATCTCACAGCTTCCAAGGCTAAAATCCACCATGCTTTTAGCTGCTTGCAAAGGTTGGCCCTCTGCACTGTAACCCCACCCCCTCATCACTGTTTAATATCTTCGTTTCTGCTGCCTAGGGACCACTGGAGAAACAGTCTGGGGGTCGTTCCTCAGGAGCCACCCATCACTATTTAATATCTTCGTTTCACAACAATATGGACACTAAGAGAGGCTTACATAGATATAATCTACACGGGAAGTAGAAAGTATAAAAAGACAAGATCTCCTGAGTAAATTGGGAGCATGGGGACCTTGGGGGAGGGTTGAAGGTGGGAGGGGAGAGGCAGGGAGGGGAGCAGAGAAAAATGCAGAGCTCAATAAATATCATGGAAAAAATAATATCTTCGTTTCTGCTGCCTAGGGACCACTGGAGAAACAGTCTGGGGGGGGGGTTTCCTCAGGTGCCACCCATCTTGATTTTTGAGACAGGGTCTCTCCCTGGCCTGGAACTTACAGATTTGGAGAGGATGGCTGGCCAGAGAGCCCCAGGGATCCTCTTGTCTTTACCTCTTTGTCAGATCTGGGGTTATAGGTACCTTCTAAGACACTTTGCTTTTTTTATATGGGTTCTGGGGCTGGAACTCAAGTCTCCAAGCACTCACTGAGCTGTCTTTCCTAGCTCCAGCCCCCTGATTTTATCTCCTAAATGTCTCTATGACTACTCAAGCTACGTTAGATTCTCCCCATCCCTGGGAGCTTCTCCATGGCTTCTCTAGTGTTCTACTCTCTCTCTAGGTATGGTCAAGCTTCACATAGTGTGGAAGTCAGTGGACTTTATGGATGTTGCTCTGGGAACTCGCTCAAGTCAGCCTCTGATGCATTTTTCTTTTCTTTTTTTTAATTGATATTTATTAAGCTCTACATTTTTCTCTGCTCCCCTCCCTGCCTCTTCCCTCCCCCCTTCAATCCTCCCCCAAGGTCCCTATGCTCCCAATTTACTCAGGAGATCTTGTCTTTTTATACTTTCTACTTCCCACGTAGATTAGATCTATGTGAGTCTCTCTTAGTGTCCGCATTATTGTCTAAGTTCTCTGGGATTGTGGTTTGTAGGCTGGCTTTCTTTGCTTTATATTTAAAAACCACCTATGGGTGACTACATGTGATAATTGTCTTTCTGTGTCTGGGTTACCTCACTCAAAATAATGTTTTCTAGCTCCATCCATTTTCCTGCAAAATTCAAGCTGTCGTTATTTTTTTCTGCTGTGTAGCACTCCATTGTGTAAATGTACCACATTTTTCTTATCCATTCTTTGATCGAGGTTGTTTCCAGGATCTGGCTGTGACAAACAAAGCTGCTATGAACATAGCTGAGCACATGTCCTTGTGGCACGATTGGGCATCCTTTGGGTATATACCCAAAAGTGGTATTATTGGGTCTTGAGGAAGGTTGTTTCCTAATTTTCTGAGAAATCGCCACACTGACTCTGATGCATTTTTCAAAGCCCCATTAACCTTCAGCCTCTTAGGAATAGAAGGACCCTAAGAAGCGCTAAGCACCCATTGTTGGACCTTCAGGAGGGGGAGATATGAGTGTAAATCAGATCTCTAAGGGTAGTGATCAGAACGCTGGCAAATGACTTCCACTATGACAAATTCACTTGATGTGAGCCCAGTTTTCACAGGAATTCCACGGAGCCTGGCTGAGTGCTCACTCCTGAGCTGTCTTCCTGCTAAATCTCCAGCAGGCAGGCTCATGTTTGCTATTCTTGTAGCAGTGGGTGATGCGTTTTCCTGGCAGGGAACACAAGCAGCTCAGGGAGGCGCACAAAGCTGCTCTTGGGATCATTTGGTGGAGAGGTCATCAGAAATGTGTCCCTTGGGAAGCATCAGTGCCATCAGGGGAGTCCCTGGGGAGCCTGCAGTGATCTCCTTGCATGCTGTTTAGGCAGGACCTGTTCTAGAACATGCAGCTTTAATGCCACAGGCCTAATCTTTTAGCACCACTTCTTCCTTCCTTCCGTGTGTGTGTGTGTGTGTGAGAGAGAGAGAGAGACAGACAGACAGAGAGAGAGACAGAGAGAGAGAGAGAGAGAGAGAGAGAGAGAGAGAGAGAGATGCATGTGTATAAGTGTGGACATGTGTGCCACAGTGAGCATGTGAAATTCAGAGGATAACTTTCAAGAGTCAAGTCTCTCCATCTATCATGTGGGTTCCAAGGCTTGGTAATGAGTGCCTTTACCCATCTTGCTAGCCGCCTTTATTTATTTATTTTAGATACAGGCTCTTGCTATGTATCTGGAGATGCCCTTGAACTCATTATGGATCAAACTTGCGACAATCCTCCTGCCTCAGCCTCCAGAGTGCTGGGGTTACAGATGTGTACCCCCAAGCCTGGCTTTAGTGTCAGTTTCACCTGTACTTATTTTGTGTATGGATTTTTTTTTCCTACTTGCATGTCTGTGAACCATATCTGTGCACTGTCTTCAGGGGCCAGAAGGGGCACTCGATCCCCTGGGACTGGAGTTACTGATGGTTGTTAGTTGCTGCTCGGTGCTGGGCCCTCCTGAAGAACAGGCAAACTGTCAGCCTCTGAACCATCTCCTCAGCATCTCCTGTACTTCTTTAACTTCAGCCTTTCTTCACCGAGGCCAGAACCTGTGCCGTGGGCACTGCTGCGTGCTCCCAGTGTAGGCGGAGCTTACCCAGTATTACCCACCGGGGCTGGCACAGTGCCTGGCACACAGTCGATATTGGAGATAGAAACTGGGAAAAAAGGAGTGGGAGGCAGACATGGAACTGGAGGGGCTTACCTCTAGACCCGCAGGGCTGACACATGGTTCTCTGTTTCTGCTTGCAGTGCGCTTGCTGGCTCTATCCTTTGTGTCTGAGGGTCTAGGCCTGAACCCTGACATAAGCTGATGGGCCTGTGAAGGCCATTTCATGCATCGGATCAAGCAGAAACAGCAGCCGGCTGTTTCAAGCACTTCACTGCTGTTGCTTCTCTGGTGGAACTTGGGGACATGGCTTTGCTTGGTGTGCCACCTCCCTCCTTCAGCTCACCTTCCAGTTCCCTTCAGGAAGTGCAGCTGTGATGAACTGGGCAAAGGGAAACAAAACACCAACCCTGCCTGAAACTCCTCAGCAGGAAAACACCACTGCTTTTCTCAGACGTGGTGGTGGTACTCAGCTGCCCAGCAAGGCAGCCATAGACTGTTATTACCGAGAGAGCAGAAAGATAAGAAAACCCCTGTGCAGACCCAGATCAGCAGCTTCCGGATCCCTTCAGTTCTTTCCTCAGATTTCTAGACACAAGGTCATCAGTCAGGAACAGCTCGGCTAACACGTGGTCTTTGGGGCAGAGTTTTACACCTGGGACAGGATGTCAGAGTTCAACGCTTCAGATTTTCCATATTTGGTTCATAAAGACCAAATATGGAAACAAAGAGTTCTCTTGGCAGATTCGAGGGCATGGCTCGTGGGGCTAGAACCTGGTTTTCTGAATCCCAGTTCTCACACCATACTGCATAAAACACTGTTTACAACCCTGCAAGGATTGGGGTGTAGTGGTACATGCCTTTAATTCCAGCACTTGTGAGGCAGAGGCATGGAGATTTCTGTGAGTGTAAGGTCAGCCTGGTCTATATAGTGAGTACACACACCTTTGATCCCAGCACTCAGGAGGCAGAAGCAGGAAGATCTCTCTCAGTTTGAAGCCAACTGGATCTATAATAGTGAGAGCTGTATAATGAGCAGCTATCATAGATGTATATATTAATTTTATTACATTGATTTTTAACATTTTATTTATTTTGTATGTGCCTTTGTGTATTCGTGCACACATGTGAGTGCACATATGCACACAGGTGCCACAGCCTACATGTGGAGGTCAGAGGACAATTGTGAGAGCTTGTTTTCGCCTTTCACTACATGAAACCCGGGGACTGGGCTCAGGTCCTTGGGCTTGGTGATGGGTGTCTTTTACCATCTCACCAGCCCTACATTAGTTTTCCAGCTTTAAACCAAAGCCATCAAGCCCTTCTTTGGTTTTACAACTATCCTGGCAGATAGATGTCTGTGGAACATCCTCGGCTGTGGAGGGACAGAGAGAAGGGTTTGGACAGGTAAGAAACTCTTCAGGGGGCCAGACATTACCAAAACCATGTACAGGAAACAAAGTTGCTTTGGAGAAGATCAGGAAGGACAGGCAAAAAGAAAATGAGAACCTTGAAGGGTGAGAAGGGGTTTATGAGGCAAAGTGAGCTTTTGCAGGCCCCGAAGGACGGGGGTGGGGGATGTTCAGAGACTGGCAAGGTGTGAGTGAGGCATAGCAAGAGCATCCTGGGAAGCAGCCAGCATCTGGCTGGGTAGCAATGTAAAAAAGGTGTGTGGGTGGGTGTTTTTTGTTTTGAGATGAAGCGTCATGTAGCCCAGGCTAACCTCAGACTTCCTATGTAGTCAAGTGTGACCTAGAACTTATAATGACCCTGCCTATACCTCCCAAGTGCTAGGATGCGAGACGTGTACCACTATACCCAGTTCATACAGTGCTGGAGAAGAACTCTTTCACACATGCTAGCCAAGTAATCTGCCAACTGAGCAACATGCCCAGACCCTACAAAGATATTTCAAAGAAGGAATTAGCGAAGATTTGTATTTTAAGTGTCTTTAGGAACCAGATGGAGAAAAAAAATATTTAAGGTTTTATTTTCAGTTAGAAAGTAATCATCTAGATTCACTTGTCCATTCACTTATTGATCAAAATTTATTTGCCCATAATGTAAGGCAGGAACTGATTAGATTGAAAGAGAAGTCACCTAAACCAGGAGAGCACTGACGAAGATGGAGCTGTAGAACTAATGTGAAAGACTAAAGGGACAGACTTGAAGCATACCAGGAGCTAAAAATCAGCAAGATTAGGGACGTGGGGGAGGCGGGAAGGAAAGAGAAACATCTCTGTGGATGATGGAAATTATTTTAGGGGTATGTGGAGACTTGAGGAATTTTCTGTAAGAAGCTCTAGAAAGATTAAAGCCCACATGCTGGCACTCCAACGCCCCATGCCGGCACTCCAATGCCCATGTGCCCGCACTCGAATGCCCACGTGCCAGCACTCGCCCACCCACATGCCGGCACTTGAACATCAGTCGCACCTGCAGCAGCTTGGAAACAAGAGGCAACCTTGGAACTTGTTATTTCTTTGGAGGATAAACAGAGTCACCCTAGAGAAGTAATTAGATCATCGATGGGATTGTAGGTTGAATAGAGAGAGGTTGAAAGAAAATAGAAACGTTTTGCTGGGCCTCCCTGGACAGCCTTGTAGTAAGCCTTTCCGACCAGAACTCTAATTTGATCAAAATGGGACTTCTATCACATGATTTTACAAAGAGTTTTCAAAAACACAGTGCAGCAAGAACAGTAGGTGAATGCATATGGGGTGGGGGACAGAGCAGGCTGAGTAAAACTTTTTAAAAATAAGAGTTATATTTTTTTCAAGGAAAGGAATTTTAAACATTTTTAAAAAACTAATGTTACAGTAAGAAGCAGATGAGTGGGCTAGAACATTCCTTTCTGGTTTCTTATTCCTTATACACTACTACAGATAGAGGACAGCACAAATAAACACAGTTGTACATGGTGACATCTTGGCTGGGTAGCTTGCCTCTTAGTCCCTCCACTCTGGGCAAGGGTAGAATTTAGGGTTACAAGTATGGGGGTGAATTCATTGCTGGATCAGACTCTCTTGTGCTACCTGAGTAGGGTCCCAGCTTTCTCTTGCTGTTGGAGGATGGGGCACTAGAATCAGGCCCTGCTAACAAGATTCAGATGATACTGGAGTCAGGGAGATGGCTCAGTAGTCAAAGTGCTTGCTAGACAAGCATGAGAACCCAAGTTTGGACCCTCAGGCCCATGTATATGCTGGGCAGAGGAGGTGGCTTCTCTCTAAGCCTTGGAAGGAGGATCTAGAAGTGCCTCTGAGAGAGCTGGCTAGGGAGACTGGCCTAATCTGTGAGCTCTGGCTTTGACTGAGCAACTGTGCCTTAAAGAATAAGGTGGAAGAGAGATTGAGGAAGATTCCAGGCACCAATTTAAGGCTTTCTCATGCACACACACACACCAACACAGACACCAATACACACATGCATGCATATCACACACATATAAACATGGAAAAAGAAAAAGAAAACTGGAGTTCTCTCTATTCCTGACATTGTTATACTATCTGCTCTTTCTGTAAATGGCCTCTAGGAGTTTCATTTCAGGGCTAGATCTGACTCCAATACAGGAAGGAAGCACACTCACTCAAGGGGACCCAAGATGCGTGATGAAAGCAGGCTCCCAACGTCGTACTGAGAGTAAATGTTTCATGAGCAGCAAGGGTTTGGGGCTGGTTTAAGTAGCTAGAAACGATTGCTCTGGAGAAACAAAGCTAACTGCCAACATGCGATCGATCGCAGCTGAAGGCTCAGCTGCAGACCTGAGCTGTGGGCTCCTCCTGTCCCACGTGGCTATCTGGAAGGAGCGTGGGCTTCTTACAACAAAAGGAGGATCCATAACTAACTCAGGTTACATTATGGACCTGTTAAAAGCCTCCCATCTCCCCGAAGCTATAGTAATTATTCACTGTCAGTCTCATCAGACCAGCAGTTCCATTATTTCCAAGGGAAATAACCGGGCTGACCCAGCAGCTAAAACAGCAGCATTCCAAAACCCAAACCTACCTCAATCACCTCAGGGGGCTCATACAGTACAGCCCACATTCTCGTAGACACCCCCTGACACCCAGCAAATTCTGTCCTACCTACATCCTAATAGCAAAGCTCTATTTTGTTAAGGCTCACCTCCAACCCATCCCTAAGGACTTAAAGTTCTTAAAAACTATCACTGCCTCTTGTCAAATCTGTTAAAAAGTCAGATCCCAAGGCCAAATACTGTAGCTTCCCTTTTCCCACCCAGCAGGCCAGGGGCTCCCTTCCAGGGACTGACTGGCAGCTGGATTTTACTCATATGCCCACAGTCAGATGAGTTAAATATCTCCTGGTCTTGGTGGATACAATGTCTGGGTGGATTGAAGTGTTTCCCACTACTAATAAGAGGGCCCAGACAGTTTCTGACATTCTTCTCCGAGAAATCATCCCCCGGTTTGGAATCCTAACCTCTCTTCAGTCAGATAATGGCCCAGAGTTCACTTCCCAGATTTTACTTTCCAGATTTCCCAGAACTTGCCCAAGGCTCTTAACATCCCTTGGCATTTCCATATCCCATACCACCCTCAGTCTTTAGGGAAGGTAGAATGAACTAACCGTTCCTTAAAAAATGTTCTTGTTAAAATATCACAGGAACTTCACCTTGACTGGGTAAAACTTTTGCCGCTGGCCCTTCTAAGACTTAGGGCTCTCCCCAAAGGCCCCCTTTTTACCTCACCCTTTGAACTCATGTATGGGCCGCCAATTTTAACCCCCGGCCTCTCACCTAAATCCTCCCCCCTTCCTGATCACCTGCTTACTCCACTGCTATCCCACCTATGCTCCCTATTATGGGATTTCACCGACCACTCATTACCTCAAGCATGTGTTAATTCATGCCCACCGCCGATTAAAATAGGGGATCAGGTATTATTTTCTCCCCCAGACCAATGCCCCTCACCCCTTTCTCCTAAATGGCAGGGCCTCTTTAAAGTAATTCTTGTAACTCCCACAGCTGCCAAGCTCGAGGACTTTCTCATTGGATCCACCTGCCGCATCTTAAACCCTTTACTCTTCCAGCTCAAGATACCCCCTCATATACAGTAACTCAAACAGGGCCCTGTTCCAGAGGACACCAGGATCAGCCACTCTTTCTCCAGTTCCAAAAAAATAAAAGTCTCATCCTTACTCAACTCTCTTGTGCCAAAAACTCCATATACTCTCCCTTTTCTTCTTTCTATGCTTTCAAAGTCATGCTTAAATTTCCAGTTAACCACTCAGCTGTTATTACAGGAACCATCATTAAACATAGAGCCAGAGGTACAAGGACTGTCAAAAGCCCAGGTGGTAAGAAACAATAATGAGTTTGTAGTCCCAAATTCCAAAAACCTCACAAAACAAACTTTAACATAACAGGTTTTAGCAGTGTTTCCTAGATGTTAAGGTAATACCATGATGCAAAAGAATTTACTTCAGGTAAAACATTAAAGAGTCTAATAATTATCCTTTTTAATAATTTCCTCCTTCTTTCCCCCTCTCATCATCTTTCATTCTATTGTAATAATCATAAACTTTTGATATGTCTAAAATTTATTTCTTTTCAAACATTTTTTATAAGCTCCAGGGAGCCAATTGGACCCACCTAAACAGACCAGACTCGCCTGGAATAAGTATCATTTAATTCTTTCCTTGTCATTCCTGGTCTTGGGAACTCCTGGGAGTAAAAAAAACCCTCTATCTTCCATCTTGGGACTCTCCTCTGTTAATCTCTAGAATCTAAAATTTTTTCCAAACATAATTTTTGTCTTTCCAGCATTTTGTGAGGTCCAAGCTGCCAGCTAACCAGTTCCTCAGAGGCCGGAAAAAACAGCAGCAGTAATCAGCCACCCCAGGACGTGGTCAAACATCCCAACTCCTCAACGCCCACAAAGTCAGCGTGAAGCAGTCATAAGAGACCTTATGATGCCCCATTCCCACCCATTAAGATCCTCACCCCCCCCAAATTTTTAAAATAAACAAAAGGGTGGAGTGTAATTATTCAGCCACCCATAAGGCTGCACTTCCAGGTCGCCCATCACCAGCCTGTGACATAGCCACGCAAACCCCTTGTGCGCATGTGCAAGACGTGGGTTTCCCGTCATCAGTGTGTAACGTAGCCACATCTTTCCCCTGTGTGCATGTGCTAGGCAGCCTTTAAAAGCTGGATGCGCCATCTTTGCTCTCTGTCCCCCGCTGGGAGAGGCAGCCTCTCTCCCTCTCTCTCTCTGTACACCATCCCCCCCTGTTTTTCCTAGGCCTGTGGCACTTTCCCCCTCTAATAAACTCCTAAGTGGGTTTGTTTGCATCTCGTGTTCTCTCCTCACTCGTGCCAGATCATTTCACTATGGAGAGAGCAAGGTGACTTGTCCATTTGGTCAGGCCCCTGTGAAGGCTGCACATGCCCCTAACTGTGCAGAGACTTGGGAAGAAGGACCGCCTCTTCAAAGGACAAAGGAGAAAACGGAGAAGCCAGACCCCATAGGCTGTTGTCTTCTATTCTTCATTGGACCAAAGGGCTGAAGACATTTGTTATGTCCCCTATAATTACCAGAGGGAGTGAAATAGCCCAAGTGTAAGATGTCCCAAGGGTGCCTGGGGCGAAGATCAGGGGAGCTTGATGTCTAACGGGAGTCATTTCGTCTGTTGCCCTATGCACCAGCCCCTTTGTATCTATCCAACAGCAGTCAGTAAAGAAGCAGGAGACAAGCAAATGGAGGACAGGACTTGGCTCTGCCCCAACACACAGGGAAACCGGCATAGCCAGCCACAATGTTGCAGTTACAGTATAATACACCTACAGTAAAATACAGCTACTGTCTCAGATGTAAGTTTTCCCATCACGTGAAAAGCTGTTTATTATGTCTAACCAGAGTGAAAAATACCCCAACTTTAGATCCTCAGCATCTCCCTTAATTAAAACAGCTTAGATTACAGGTCAGAAGTTCAAACGTAAATGTAAGTATAAACTACTAGCCACAAAAGGGGAAGGATTGTTGTGGGAACTGCCTCGGAAATACTGCACGTTAGACAGGACCCTACAGAACCCACCGAGAGTCAACCTGAGGTTGAGCAATTGAAACTGTTGAAACTGTAGACATAATTAGAGGCTGCAGAGATGGCTCCAGGTTAAAAGAACTTGCTTGCCCTTCCAGAAGACCCATGGTCGGTTCCCGGCACCAACATCAGGCAACTCCAACCACCTGTAACTCTAGCTCCAGGGGATCTAACATACTCTTCTGGCCTCTGAGAGTGCACATGCATGCACACACACACACATATGCATGCACACGCGCGCACACACAAACTTAAGTCTTTTTTTAAAAAAAGGAAATTGTAACTAAACACCTCAGACAAACCCACAAAATACAAGGAATGCATATGATCAGATAAAAACTTTGTTAAAATGTTGCCTTAGCATCTCCCCAATGCCTAGTCCACTTACAGATTCTTTTACACGAGTCACTTTTTCAGACATGCTTGGTTATCAGCTACAAGGTTCTTGGTGCTAGGCTTATTTCCTCTACAATGATGGAAATAGAGATATTCCTATATGTGGTAGTTAGAAAGAAAATGGCCCCCAAGGGGAGTGGCACTATTAGGATGTGTGGCCTTGGCATAGGTGTGGTCTTGTTGGAAGTGCCACTGTGGAGGCAGGCTTTGAGGTATCATACATGCTCAAGGCACACCCAGTGTCTCGGTTCACTTCCTGAGCTAAGAATTCAAGATGTAGGACTCTCAGCTCCTTCTCCAGCACCATGCCTGCCTGCATGCTGCCGTGCTCCACACCATGAAGATAATGGACTAAACCTCTGAACTGTAAGCCACTCAATTAAATGTTTTTCTTTATAAGAGTTGCTATGGCCATGGTGTCTCTTTACAGCAACAGAAACCCTAACTAGGACACACACATTCAAAATTTTCTTGGGCTGGAGACATGACTCGGCCATTAGAGCACCAGCTGCTCCTCCAGAGGATCAGGATTTGGTTTCTAGCATCCAAATGGTAGCTCACAACCATTTATAGCCCTGGTTCCAGGGAATCTGATACCCTCTTCTAGCTTCTACGGGCACTTCATAAAAATAGTGCACAAACACATAGGCAAAACACCCATACACAAAATATTTAAAAATTGAAAAAAAGAAAGTCCAAGGATGTGGCCATATTTGTTTGGCTCCTGGTGAGTGATTCTCTGCTATATCACAGCAGAGTGGAGAAATGGAAGGGAAATGTCACCTGTGCAAGAGGCCACACACATGAGGTGGTCCCCCTTTGGACAGCCCATTTCCATGAGAACTTACTCTGAGACTGGCATAAATTCCTTCTAAGTATAGTGTACCTTCTAAGTATGGTCTTGTACTAGGCCCCACCTCTTAAATCCTGCCATCTGGTAACCAAGCTCCCAACATATGTGTCCAGGGGACATAAATCACATCCAAACAAGTTCCTTAAACTCGTGTATGGTTTCTACGTCTGTTAAATAAGAAACTATTAAGAAAATCTACCTTCCAGTGGTTACAGTGTGGGTTATCCATAGTTTCCTATGAAAGATTATTTCTGTTATAAACTTTCACTGCATCTTACAGGTTGATCAAACAACAACACTACAATCTCTAGTTACTGCACATCAATCCCCACAAGTCTCAATGGATTGTGGCCCGTCTACAAGTTTCTTAGAACATGATGAAGGGAAGTGGTCCAGGACACTTCTAGCTGAATGATGTGAATATATCTTATTATCATTGATTAATAAAGAAGTTGATTTGGCAATAGCCAGGCAGAATATAGCTGGGTGGGAAATCCAAGCAGAGAGACAGGAGAAAGAAGGCAGAATCAGAGAGACACCACTATCCACCGGGGAAGAAAGGTGTGAGGTAAGAAGCCACAAGCCTATGGTAAAATATAGAATAATAGAAATGGGTTAATTTAAGATGTAAAAGTCAGTAATAAGCCTGAGCTAACAGGCCAAAGAGTTTGGACTCGGGTGCACCTGTGAGTCTGCTCTGGTTGGATTTGCCTTGAGCTCCTTCAGGGCAAATCCAGGGCTTGACATTACACTGAGCTCAGTGTAAATCTGACATGACCCATCTAACTTCTCCAGGCCACATAGTGCCTGGTGCAATCTTGGTACTTCCAGAACACAGCACTTCCCTAGGGCTGGTCCTGATGCTTCAGGTTCCATTCAGGATGCCCAGCTTCATCCACCTACCCTCCCCACCTAACAAGCTTCCGCTTGTCTTTGCAGTTCCATTTAACCTCATTTCCTTTACTTGAGAACCTCCAGGTTGTGCTTTCTCTATGTATCAACTCTCCTGGTCCTAGTTCTCTCTCTCTCTCTCTCTCTCTCTCTCTCTCTCTCCCTCTCCCCATATGTGTGTGTGCCATCCTGACTTTGTCCATATTCATGGACAAATTGTTTTGCTGCCTCTTCTATTAGATGGCCAACTAACTCCTGGAATGCCTTGCAATACAGGGGATGTGGGGCATTTCTAGATGATGGAATGATGGGTGGGCCCTCTGGGCTGGTTTTAGATTTAAGTCATCTGCTATGGAGCCTTGGTTAAGAGCCATGGAGACTGGAGAGATGGCTTACCAGTTAAGAGCACTTACTACTCTTACAAAGGACCCAGGTTCAGTTCCCAGCATCCACATGGTGGCTCACAATCCAATGCCCTCTTCTGACCTTCTGAGGCACCAGGCCTACACATGGTGCACAAACACAGATATAGGCAAACACAGGTACACACAAACAAGTCTATAAAAGTCAGAGGAAGTCCAGGGCTCCTACAGCTCTGTTCTTGATAGAAACTGGGCCAGGCAAGTGGATTTTTCTACCTCTGAGATACAAAGCAGCAGTGGTTAGCACCCGCTTTTGGAGAAACTAACTTCCAAAAGAATGGTACAGCTTTTGCTTGAATGTTACATAGAACATGGCAGCATCTAGGACTGATGGACAAATGGGCAGATGGACGAGAACCATGAATTTCTCACGAGTTCTGCTGGTGTCCTAATAGATCTCAAGAGTGTGGAACAGCGGTTGCACGCTTGCATCTTCACAGAGCCACAGGAAGGAAGGGCTTCAAGTGCCTTTCCAGACCAGTTCCTGAGGTCCTGTCACTAGCTTACAATGACTGTCTCAGAAAGCCGAGATCCGCTGGGTTAATCTGCTATCTTAGTTCTTTACAAAGTGAACTGTTGGGCTAGTGAGTTAGCTCGCCAGTACAAGAACCTCTCACCATGCCTGACAATCTGAGTTCAATCCCCAGGACTGACATGGTGGAAGGACAAACCTGAAAATTATCCTCTGATCTCCACACTCCCACCATGGCACCCATGCACCCCTCCACACACCCCACAATAAGTAAATAAAACATAATAAAAAAATTTAGGCCAGGAGGTGGTGGTGCATGCCTTTAATCCTAGCACTTGGGAGGCAGAGGCAGATGGATCTCTGTGAGTTCGAGGCCAGCCTGGTCTACAAGAGCTAGTTCCAGGACAGGCTCCAAAGCTACAGAGAAACCCTGTCTTGAAAAACCAAAATAAATAAATAAATAAATAAATAAATAAAAATAAAAAAAATAAAAAATTTAAAGATAAATGTTCTTCATTTTGAAATTAAAGATTTCCCACTTCTGTGGTATTAAGATTTTTTTTTCTTGGTTTGGGGATGTAGCTCAGTAGGAGATCATGTTAGTTGAGTTTGTATGGGGTCTTTGGATTCAATTCTCAGAATACACACACACACAATCTTATATGAAAGAATGGTGATTTCTAATGGGGACACAGAAAAAAAATAATGGTGATTATAAATAGTAGCTAGGTATTTTCTTGTTTTGAAAAATGTATTTATCTCTGTTCATTATTATTCCAATTAGGTTTTTTTTTTAAAGAAATGTTTTCATTAAGATACAGTTGGTCCTTATATCTATAAACACCACAGTAGTGGATTGATCTGTCCTGGACATTTGGTACCGACTTCTCTTTTAATTCTTCTTAAGCAGCACAGTACAACAGCTGTTCACACAGCACCTGAAATATGCTAGGAATATGCCACATAATCTAGAGATGACGTCCACAACCAGAAAGGGAGGCTGGGCATGCTGATACACACCTGGTTCCAGCATCCAGGAAGCTGATGTAGGAGGATTGTGAATTCAAGGCCAGTGTGAGCTACATTGTGAGTTCTAGCCCAGCCAGGACTACAATGTAATATTCTATCTCAAACCAAACAAATAAAAACAAGATATAAGGGAGGATGTAGGTATGTATTTGCAAACACTATGCCATTTTATATAATGGATTTAAGTAGATGAGGATTTTAATATCCATAGAGAGTTCTGGAACAGAGCCCCATGGTCACACATGGACAACTGCTTAACATATACATTCCCAGTTCATTTTTTGGGGGGATTTATCAAGACAGGACTTCTCTGTGTAGCCCTGGCTATCCTGGAACTCTGTAGACCAGGCTTACCTCAAACTCAGAGATCCACCTGCTTCTGTTTCCCAAGTGCTGGAATCAAAGGCGTGCGCCACCACCACCTGGCTTCTAATTTTCTTAAAAATATTTGTATGTTATTGTTAATTATGTACATGTGTTGGGGGTAAGTGCACATGAGTGTGGGTGCCAGTGAAGGCAGAGGTTTTGAATTCTCTGGAGCTGGTGTTTTAGCAGTTGTGAGCCACCCAGTGTGGGTGCTGGGAATTGAACTCCAGTCCTCTGGAGTAATAGTATGGACTCTTAACTGCTGAACCATCTCTCCAGCCCACCCCCACCCCGCCCCCTTCTTTGAGATACTGTCTTGAAGTAAGCCAAGCTTATTAAACTTCCTATTGTCTGCCTATTTGTAAAAGAGGAAATGGGAACCTGTGCAGTTAAATGTTAGAGCATTACTCAAACACAATTGGCCTTTATCCTGAGTAAGAACAAGTGAGAGCGGGGCGTGGTGGTGTGCACGCCTGTGATCCCTAATGCCAGCACTCAGTCCCAGGCCAGTCCAGGTTACACACTGAAGCAAACGGAACAAAGTGAAGACTAGGAAAGGTCTCCTGCTGCCAGAGTTTGAAACTTTTAGCTCTCTTTCACCAAGTTTTCAATATTAACAAGGTGCAGACCCTCACCCTAAAGGCATTTGTGGTGCAGAACTGAGGCGAAGGAGCCTTTTCTGTATTTCACTACACTCCAGGTTGGGCTCCACTGTCCTCTGCCCTCACAGCAGGACACACTTCAGATGCCAGGTGTGCACCCTTGTGATTTTCATTAGATTAAATGAAAACCAACGGCACGGTATAAGATGATTCACAAATGCACACAGGTAAACACATTATTTCATTTATAAGTTTACCTTCTCCCTTATCAGCTACAGGCAGAAGCCACTACTATAATGTTGTAATGCATCTAGGGCAAGATGGGCCGGCTTGTTCCTGCTCATCTGTTGAGTCACATAAATATCAGGAGACGACACATGTTAGTGAGACAGACAGAAAAGCCTTTAAATCCAGCTCAGCAACCAGGAAAATATTCAAAGCTGAGGTAATGAAATTTTTAGTCCATTTATTTCAACTTCTCATTATTATTCTATTATTTAAAAAAAAAAAACTTGGGGACTGTTTTACTCAAGTTTGAGAGAAAAACAGGGCAGGCAAACTGTAATTCTCGGCAGCTGCCAGGAAGAGGGAGATGGAGGAGAGGGTTAGAGAAAGCCATATCCTTCTCCAGGGAGGCTAGCACAACTGCATGGCGCACAGCTGCATGGCGCACAGCTGCATGGCGCACAGCTGCATGGCAGGACGTGGGGCTTTAGAAAAAGCGTGAGAATATGCCCAGAGTGCCAGAGAAATCATGTATAGGCTTTGACCAGTAGGGGGAGACAGAGGGAGAGACAGACAGACAGACAGAGAGACAGACAAACAGACTCCTAGCTGGCCTGCAACACACAGAGATCTATCTGCCTCTACCTTCTGAGTGCTGAGATCAAATGTGTGTGCCCCATATACCATCTCCAATTAATTTTATAGCCACTACATTTAGGAAAGTTTCTAATTCCTGCTGTTAATGCTGTTCAGTGTGCAGGCCCAGATACTTACCTTTTTTTCTTTCTTTCTTTTTTTTGGTTTTTTGAGACAGGGTTTCTCTGTAGCTTTGGAGCCTGTCCTGGAACTAGCTCTTGTAGACCAAGCTGGCCTCGAACTCACAGAGATCCGCCTGCCTCTGCCTCCCGAGTTCTGGGATTAAAGGCGTGCACCACCACCACCCAGCAAAAGATTTATTTATTTATTAGGTATATAACATTCTGCCTGCACGTATGCCTGCACACCAGAAGAGGGTCCCACATTTCATCATAGATGGTTGTGAGCCACCATGTGGTTGCTGGGAATTGAACTCAGAACCTCTGGAAGAGCAGCCAGTGCCCTTAACCTCTGAGCCATCTCTCTAGCCCCCACCTTTTTTTCTTTGTAAAGTAATTTAACTTTATTATTGTTTATGTGTATATGACGTGTACAGATGAACTTGTACCATGGCCTGTGTGTGAAGGGCAGAGAATAACTTTGTAGAATCAGATCTCTCATTTTATGTTTATATGAGTTCCCTTAGGTCAAGCTTGCACAGTAGGTACCTTTACCCACTAAGCCATCTCACTGGCCTCTCCCCTCCCTATAATGGGTTGAACAAGAACGGTCCCCATAAGTTCACATTTTTGAAGCCTTGATTCCCAGTCAGTGGAACTAGTTAGGAAGGATTAGGAGCTGTGACCTTGTTGGAGTAGGTGTGGCTTTATTGGAGGTGTGTCACGGGGGCAGGCTTTGAGGTTCCAAAAGCTCATGCCAGATCCAATCTCTCTCTCTCTCTGTGTTATTTTGTTTGTGTTCTGACAAATAAAGCTTGCTTGGAGTCAGAGGGCAGGGCTAGCCACTAGTTAACCATAGAGGTTTGGAGAACTGTAGAAAGAGGACAGGAAATGGTAGGGCGGGGCTGAGACAGAACTCTGCCCTTCTGGATGGAGGAACGGAAGAGGTAGGAAGTCACTGATGGCTGCTCCACTGCTACTCTTGATCCTTCAGGATTTTATCCCAACATCCGACTCCTGACTTTTATTGATAGGATTAATGAGATTTATGCTTCATATATGTACATGTGTATGTGTGTGGACACCTGCTCTTGGCAGATCAAATGTAAGCTCTCAGCTACTGCTCTAGCACCATGCCTACCTGCTGCCACCCCCATCACCCCATCATGGTGATCATGGATTAACCCTCTGAAACTGTAAGCAAGCTCCCAATTAAATGCTTTTTTTTAAATGATTTGCCTTTTTCTTAATGGGTTCATAATGTATTTTCGTTATAATTCTTTCATATTTTAGATCAGTCTGTGGTTATCTTTACATTTTTGTTTCAAGACTTATTTATTTATTACGTACACAGTGTTCTGCCTGCATGTATGCCTGTAGGCCAGAAAAGGGCACCAGATCTCATTACAGGTGGTTGGGAGCCACCATGTGGCTGCTGGGAATTGAACTTCCAACCTCTAGAAGAGCAGCCAGTGCTCCTAACCTCTGAGCCATCTCTCTAGCCCTGAATGCTTTCTTTTATAAGTTGCCTTGGTCATGTGCCTCCTCATAGCAACAGAACGGTAACTAAGACAGCCTGGACCATACCCAGTACTCTGTAAAAGCTTTAAATTTGCAACAGTAAACACAAACCCACAGTGTTAAAGAGACCAAACACTAAAACAAACCCTTTCCTAGTATAAGACAGGTGCTGGGTGAAAATGAAGTCATTGCTCATATAATTTTTTCACTTTGAATTTTTGAGGTAACTTCAGACTTACAGAACTGTGGTTAAAAGCAGGACATCTGTGCTATCCTTTCACCTGCTTCCCTCAGTGTTGCCGTCTTGTATGAGTGCAATGCACACATCCAAATGAAAAGACTGACATCAGTACGCTAGTTAACTCCACCGGCACTTCTGCTGCGGCTCACCTAGTAAGGTGAGCACGGTAATGGTTCACACAGTAACGACCTTCCTCTGGCTGTGAACTGTGGTCTAAATGACATCATAGTTTACAGTCACTGACCTGTAGGAATCAGCGTTTCATCCACGGGCAAATACGCCTCTGCTGCGATGGTGACTTCGTGGTTATATATGTCTGGGGAGCCCTGGGAAGGAAGAGAGAGAGAGAGAAATGTACTGCTTGGGTCTTTTTGGGGAGAGTGTGGGTTGAGACAGGGTGTCTCTGTGTAGTCCTGGAACAACTTGCTATGTAGACTAGAATGGCCTCGAACTCACAGAGAACCACCTGCCTCTGCCTCCCGAGTGCTGGGATTAAAAGTGTTAGATACCACATCTGGCTACAAGGTTTTACTTTAGGTATTCACTTTTTAATGTCTGCAAAAATGTCTACAAGTGGGGCTGGAGAGATGGCTCAGTGGTTAAGAGCAATGACTCTTCCAAAGGACAGACCCAGGTTCAAGTCCCAGCACCCACTGGCAGCTCACAGCTGTCTGTAACTCCTGTTCCAGGGGATCTGACACACTCACACAGATAGCTATGTGGGCAAAACACCAATGAACATAAAATACAAATAAATAAATTATTAAAAAATGTCTACCAGCATCGACAGTTAGCTGATGACTATGATTAATAAGATCACTTAAGGGTAAGTAGATGGAGCCACCATATTGTCACTGAAAGTTTGGAAGAAACTATAAAATGTGATTGCAGGGAAACTATAAAATGTGATTGCAGGGTGGGCAAGGTGGTTCAGTGTGTAAAGGCACTTGTGGCCAGCACTGTCCCCACAGGGTAGAGAAGATAATCAGCTCCTATAAGTTGTCCTTGGACTTCCGTAAATGATTCACAGTAAGCATGTGTGTATATATATGCATGTATAAATACAATTTCCAAAAAAAAATGGCCCTAGCATGCAACTCTCTGACATATAAGATAAAAAGAAGGGGGTGGGGCTGACCTATAACATACAAGTCTTGGATAGCCGGGGACCACTTTCAGATTCGCCAGAGAAGGTCACCTGTCACTCTTCTCTGGCTTAGCTCCTACCTACAGGACACATTCCCTGTCACGCAACAGAAGTCAGAACCACAGCCCCTGCTTCTGCAGATCCTGCTTCTGAGAATAAGTCCTATGGGGGAGAGCCAAAGGCTGGTCTAGGAAGCCCAGTCAGTGGTCAGAAGTCCCAGGGTTCACCCAGTTCTGCCTCTCACTCGGTGTCCCCAGGGAAGTTGCAAAGTCTTCTAGAACATTATTTGTTTTAGGAGAAAACTGGGATACACTTTTCCCAGGACCCTTATGAAGTACAGGTTAGTTAGGGGATATGCTGCTTGCAAATTGGGAGTCATTTTTATTCATATGAAAACACTTAAGCACTGTTTCTTATTTTCAGTATCTTAAAGCCACACTACAGAAAATGGGGAAGAGCTGTCAAGGGGGGGAGGGGCTTCTGCCTCTGGTTGCTCAGAAATCAACTGAAGTGAGGTTTCTTAGCCAGGGGTGATTTTTGCCCTCAGAGGGAGATCTGTAATGTCTCGAAACATAGAGCTGCTGCCTTCTAAACCGGAAGGGGTCAAGGACACTGCCGAACATCCTAACTGCAGAGAAGCCCCGACTGCCACTGAGAATTGCCTCACCCAAAATGTCAGTGCCAGTTTTGAGAAATCCTGAGTGAAGCTTCACAGAAGCCAGGCTCCAGGGAGGAGTAGGAGCTGGGTGAACACTGATCTTTTTTGTTTTCCAAGACAGGGTTTCTCTGTGTAGCCGTGGCTGTCCTGGAACTTGCTTTGTAGACCAGGCTGGCCTCGAACTCAGATTTGCCTGCCCTTGCCCCTCGAGTGCTGGGATTAAAGGCGTGTGCCACCACTGCCTGGCTTCGACATTGGTTTTTATAGTTAAAAAGACTCAGGCTGCATGATCAAAGGAGTCATTCTGAGAAGAGAGGTCAAAGTTCAGAGACACATGAGTCCACGTCTAAACACAGGAGGAATGGGCTCATTACACGGCCTGGAGGCTCTGCTCTGAATTAGCGTGGGAGGTTGGACAGAAGTCTGGGTGGCCCTTGGTCAGGAGCAGTGGTCTCTCTAGAGAGCAGCAGAGTCCTAAGGCTCAAGAGCCAGGCCCATGTCTCCTCCACTTTGCTCTGCACAGGAGTCTTGAAAGACACAACCCTGCTACCATCACCCAGAGAGGGAAGTCTGGTGGAGATGAGCGTCCCTATCCTCCCAGCCCAGCCTGTATCCAGACCTGCACTCTCCTTCCCCAGGAGTCTGCCTTCTTGCTGCCATTCCTTTGTAAAGGATAAATGCCTACTTATAACCAGAATGCTGTTCTGGTTTCTATGGCTACCGACTGATTTCTTCTGTTCTGGAATTTCACATAAATGACCCCACAGTATCATTCAGCGTCTCCCATCTACTTCACAACACAATGCTCTTGGATGTGTCCAAGTTACTGGACCAGTGGTTTGGTCCATTGTACTGCCAGTCTAGTATTGTTGGGTTTTATACAACCCTCCTGGAGATAAACATGTAGCTTGCTTCCAGTGCTTTCACAATAGGAACAAGGCTACCAAGGCTGCTAAGGAATTTTCTTGACTGTTTTTTCTTTAAAAAAAAAAAAAAGGAGCTGGGTGCTAGAGGCAGAGGCAGGTGAATCTCTGTGAGTTTGAGGCCAGCCTGGTCTACAAGAGCTAGTTCCAGGACAGCTAGGACTGTTACACAGAGAAACCCTGTCTCGAAAAACAATCAACACAAAACAAAAAATGTTTTTTTGTTTTTTTTTTTTTTAGCTGTCTGACCAGAAAAAAAAATGTTTTAAGCACTAAGGCAGGAAGAAAATAAAACAACATGAAAACCAAACGACAAATACATGGATGTGTATGAGGTATTAGGAAGGATGAGGAGAAACAATGTGTATCGGGAGCCCGTGCTCTGAACAGCCTAGGCACTTCTGCACTAAAGAAGCAAATGTATTTTCTGTATCTTCTGGTCTGGAAAATGCAGTGGGCTACGTTGGTGGAAGATTACTGTTAGATGCACTTCCTTTCCAGACCGATGAAAACTTGGCACGAAACACTGGTTCCCACGTTGTCTGTGTGGGAACCAGTGTTTCGGGTTTTCTTCTGATAATTTTCCTTGACTGCTGCTTGTTGTAACCACACTGTTTTCACGCACAGTCGGTTATGAGCGGCACAGGTCGTAAAGACCTGCTTGTGCATTGTCATGACTACTGCCTTGCAGGAGGTGAAGGACATTTCTACTCAAAAGCTGCAGCAACCTTTAGCTCCCTTTTCCCTGGAAGGAATCAGACTTGCTGGCTGATGTAGAGGGAAGAGAACCCCGATGCAGCCTCCAAAGGCAATAATTCTGTTTTAATCTCCTCAATGGTGATTGGGTTAGGTAGAGCATGGGTTACACTTTTGGCTGATGAAACATGAGACAAAGCCGTTTCTGAACACTGTCCTCATTGTTCTTAGAAAAGGAAGAAGTCCTATTTCATCTCTGGAGATGAGTGTATGAGAATGAGACTCCAGCAATAGAAGCCATTCTGTGACTACGAGGGGGACAAGTTTGAAGACAAAAACCCAAAGGCCAAGGAAGGTGTGGTTTGAATGACAATGGTCCCCATAGGCCCAACTTGGTCCCCAGTTGGTGGAACTGTTTGGGAAGGATTAGGAGGTGTGGCATTGTTAGAGGAGGCATGTCACTGGGGGTGGACTCTGAGGTTTCCAAAGCTCAAGCCATTCCCAGGTAGTTCTCTCTCTCTGCTTCATGAACATGGGTCAGTGCCATGTCCGCCTGCCTGTTGCCATGTCCGCCTCCCTGTTGCCATGTCCGCCTGCCTGTTGCCATGTCCGCCTGCCTGTTGCCATGTTCCCAGTCGTGATGGTCATGGGCTAACCTTCTGAAACTGGCCCCCCAAATAAACTCTTCTAGAAGTTGCCTTGGTCACATGTCTTATCACAGCAATAAAAAGTAACTAAGACAGAAGGAAAATGGATAAATGGAAGAAGATGGATCCCTGAAGGCACAAATGTCTAGGCACAGCCAGAACCACATTGCTTCCTTTTCACCTCAAACCTCCCCGGTGGCTTTCACAGCTCTACAGATAAAGTTTCAATAAAAAACATGTTCCCAGCTGGGCAGTGGGGCACGCCTTTAACCCCAGCGCTCAGGAGGCAGAGGAAGGCGGATTTCTGTGAGTTCGAGGCCAGCCTGGTCTACAGAGTGAGTTTCAGGACAGCCAGGGCTACACAGAGAAACCCTGTCTCAGAAAAACAAAAACAAACCAATAACAACAATAACAACAACAACAAAAAGACATGTTCCCTGAGTTTTGCGGAAGGCACAGACTAGGACAGAAAGATAAAAAGCAAAAAACACCTGTAACCTACATACCTTTTCCATTCTTTGAAAAACATGATTCCACACTCTCACCTGAGGACCCCAACATTGAAACTTAAAGCTGGTAACCTGAAGCTCGGGCCCCAAACTAGAAAATTCTGTTTACTAAATGTAGAAGATGGGGGTGGCAGCTCAAACCTTCACCCCAGCACTGGAGAGACTGAGGCAGGAAGATGGCTGTGAGTTCCAGACCAGCCTGGAATGCAGAATGAAACCCTCCCTGAAATCAAAACAAGAGCAAGCGAGGAAGAATCACCTTCATTGTTCCGAATGTTGGGGTCTGTGTAAGAACCAGCTAGCTGCTATTGCAGGAAGTTACCACCAGCAAAGTCAGCAGCAAAACCCAATAAAGGGTAAAAATAGACAACATCACCAGTTGGTCAGGGCTCCCAGCTTGTAGATCGCGCCAAAGAGATTCCAATGGTTAGATAAGCTGAGTTCTTCAGAAGAGGAAGTCATAGAGACAGACACTACAGTTTGGCTCCTCACTCAATCCTAGAACAGCCTCCTCAACAGGTTTAAACTATTATGGGGATGGGGGTGACTTGGTTTACAGGGGAGTGCTAATGAGGGAAGGGCTGTCAGCGATTCGACACAATCCTCAGATGTCATCTTATTTATTTATTTGTTTGTTTGGTTTGTTTTGTCTTCTGAGATAGGGTTTCTCTGTATAGTCCTGGCTATCCTGGAACTCGCTTTGTCCACCAGGCTGGCCTCGCATTCACAGAGATCCACCTGCCTTCTCCTACGTGATTAAGGGTCCTACTACCAGGTTGGTTTCAATCTTTTCGCCAATCACTTCATAAAGTGCTGCAAAGGTGGCTGGTAAAACAAGGTCAGCTACCATTATGAAACTGAGAACATGTTTAGTAATCTGAAAAGCCAGGTCTTCTCAATTCAAGTCCAGCAGCACCGGGGAAGAGCTGTAGGGTCACTCAGCTGGAGCACACACTGCCTGCGGCACATTTAAACGAACTGGGGCAAACACACCCATTTCCAGCGTTTAAGCAAGGCATCTTAGATGAGGGTAGTCTGGGGGGGGGGAGAAGTACAAGGGGAACACACATGCATTTATGAAACTAGATGAAAGGGAATTCCTGAAATAATCAGTCATTTGTCTGCATCACAGGGAAGTGGCTACTTTCCTCGGCAGGATGACATAGTCACTTGTTCTTCTTCTATGATTTCTATTTTACTGAGCATCTATTTAAAGCCAGCTACTCTAGTAGGCCACTTTCATCAACAAGGGCGTGAATTCGTCTCCATGATGGGTTAGTCTCTCCAGCCACATCCCGTGGTCATCCCGCCAGCACTCTGGTTACAGCAGGAGAGAAAGAAGTTAAGTTCACTTACCTGGCCTGCTAGGTTGAAGTAAGAATGGTTGGTCAGATTAACCGGTGTGGTCTGGCTGGCCTGTGCTCTGTAGTTGATTACAAGCTCCCCACCATCCAGGGTATATGTCACCCAGACTTTCAGCTCTCCAGGGTAGCCTTCCTCACCATCTGGACTGACTCGAGAGAACTGGACACCATTGGACAACACCTGAGGAGTCCACAGGACCTAGGAAGAAGTGTTTACAGCTGCTTAGTCACTCCAGTCCCCACCGAAATGCCACATTTCAATATTTAAAGAGCACAGAGTCTAGAAAGGGAGCCTGTTAGGCAGAGATGAAGGCTTTTGAATAACAGTCTGGAGCTTTGCCTACCTAACACTGCTTTATACAGGAAGACGGCTTTTGGGGGAAAACATTTTCTCCTTTATCCACTTGCATTTCCTATATTTTCTTTTCCTAACTGTATATTATGTATTTATGTGTCTGTTTTCCTTTATTCTTCTTTTGATTCACACCCCTCACTCCCAAGTCCTGGCTGTCATGGAACTCGCTCTGTAGATCAGGCTGGCTTCAAACTCAGAGAATCGCCTGCCTCTGCCTCCTGACTGCTGGGATTAAAGGTGTGTGCCACCACCGCCTGGCTTTGACAGTAGTTTATTTTATTTATTTTTTGGTTTTGGTTTTTCAAGACAGGGTTTCTCTGTGGCTTTGGATCCTGTCCTGGAACTAGCTCTGTAGACCAGACTGGCCTTGAACTCACAGAGGTCTGCCTGCCTCTGCCTAGGGATTAAAGGTGTGCGCCACCACTGCCCGGCTTGACAAGTATTTTAATCTTAGCGTTCCAATCTGACAAACAGAAGACATTAAAACCTACATATAATATTTAAAGATAGAGGATCTCTGAGTTTGAGGCCAGCTAAGTCTACAGATCCAGTTTCAGGAAAACCAAGCTTAGGAGGTAAAGGAAATAGTGAAAAACAGGAAGCTGGTAAAGATGGAGCTGATAAGGGTCCAGGTTCCAGCCCCAGTAATTAGCAGAACTTTGTAGCTTTGGCCACCTGGCCCTGGCTTTGAAGTCAAGGATGGAAGAAAGGAGTTATGGAATTTTTCTACTCGAATAAGGAAAGCCACTGAGGCCAGGAAAGTGTCGGGGGTGTCGCAGAATGTGTCCTCCACAATGGAGGCCTCGAGAGGCCATTGTTTGAAGCTGTGATGGTGACGCCTGGATTGCCTTGGAGACTCCAAGATGTTGAAGATGCTAGAGTTGTGGTATACCCGCCAAGGAAAGTTGCTAACAGGGTGTGGAACCAGCTCAAGAGATGGAAGTGTGCTGAGGTCAGCAAAGATGAAAGGAATTGAAGATCTGAAGAGCATTTTGACATCAGACATGGAGATGCAGAGTTTGGAGTTTGCCCAGCTGGTTTTTGGTCTTGCTTTGGTTCAGTATTTCCTCACTACTCTCCCTTTCCTCCATCTTGGAATGGTAATGTATTTACTGTGCCATTTTATGTTGGAAGTATGTTATCTTCTTTTCAATTTTGACTTTACAGGGGATTAGAGTTAAGAGATTGCACGAATCTCAGAAGCGACTTTGAACTTAAGACTTTTTTTTTTAAAGATTTATTTATTTTTATTGTGCATACAAAATTCTGCCTCCATGTATGCCCACATGTCAGAAGAGAGTACCAGATCTCATTACAGATGGTTGTGAGCCACCGTGTGGTTGCTGGGAATTGAACTCAGGACCTCTGGAAGAGCAGTCAGTGCTCTTAACCACTGAGCCATCTCTCCAGCCTGAACTTAAGACTTTTAAATAAGCGTGAAACTGTTATAGACTACAGGGAGGGGACTTTTGAAGTTGGGCTGAATTCATTTTTGCATTATGATATGGCTACAAGTCCATGGGGCCCAGGGAGTGGATGTGGTAGCTTGAAGGGAGTGGCATTATAATGTTTGGCTTTGTTTAAGTAGTTGTGGCATTGTTGGATGAAGTGTGTCACTGTGGGGGTGTGCTTTGAGGTCTCCATTGCTCAAGCTACACTCAGTGTGACACAGAGTTGCTTCTGCTGTCTGTGGACCAAGATGTAAAACTCTCAGCTCCTTCTCCAGCACCATGTCTGCCTGCATGACACCTGCCATGGTGATAATGGACCATGCCTCTGAAACTGTAAGCCAGCCCCAATTAAATGTTTTCCTTTATAAAATAAATAACTAAATAAATAAAGACAATCTTGGGACCAGGAATGTAGCTCAGTTGGTAGAGTGCTTGCCCAACATGCATAAAACCCTGGATTCAATTTCAAGAACCACACAAATCCTGACATGGTAACGCATGACTATAATCTCAACATCTGGTAGGCAGAAGCAAGAGGATCAAGAGTTCAATGTCGGAGCTGGAGAGATGGCTCAGAGGTTAAGAGCACTGACTGCGGGCTGGAGAGATGGCTCAGTAGTTAAGAGCATTGCCTGCTCTTCCAAAGGTCCTGCATTCAATTCCCGGCAACCACATGGTGGCTCGCAACCATCTGTAATGAGGTCTGGTGCCCTCTTCTGGCCTGTAGACATACACACAGACAGAATATTGTATACATAATAAATAAATAAATATTAAAAAAAGAGCACTGACTGCTCTTCCAGAGGACCCGGGTTCAATTCCCAGCACCCACATGGTAGCTCACAACTGTCTGAAAATGCAGTTCCACGAGATCTGACACCTTCACACCAATGTACATAAAATAAAGTTAAATAAATCATTAAAAAATTTAAAAAAAAAAGGAGTTCAATGTCATCCTCAGCTCTTAAGCCATTTGAGGCCAGCCTGGGCTGTATGAGATACTATGTTCAAAAACAAAAACTTAACCCTTTTCTACTAAGGTTGTTATTATTATTATTATCATCATCATCATCATCATTCTGGTGTTGGAACCCAGGGCCTTGCACATGCTAAAAAAGTGCTCTCCCACAGAGCAACACCCTCAACACCTCCATAAATATTTATTCTAAATACTCTGAGGTTGGCCATGCTCCCATGGCAGGGTTTAAAGCAAATAGCTAGCATGCTTATTCTATTTCCAAGAGTTGCAATCCACAAGTCAGGGATCCCAGTTTATGGACTAGTGTGTCCCTTACTCAGTGTTTGGCTTTGGGCACCAACCTTTCCCTAAAACAGAGGTACTGAAAAAGTTATCTTGAAGAGGTCTTCTTATTCTAGCAACCACGATTCTAAGAACAGTAAGAACTATGGACAAGTTCCCTGAAAGTGCTTTTGCAAACAGAGACAGGAATCCTGGGTTCACAGTGGAGCATCTCAGCTTTGCCTGGGAGTCCTAAACTCACACATCTAGTAAAGGGAAATCCAACATTTACCAAATGCCCATTCTGAGCCCCACCTGGCTAGCTACTTCACAGGGGCTGTCTCACCATCTCAGAGGAGACTTACAGGAGGCACCGTTATCCAACGACCAGAGAACTGAAGGTCAGAAAAAAAAGGAAGCCTGTTACATGTGTCTTTTTTGTTTTGTTTTGTTTTTGTTTTTGTTTTTTGAGACAGGGTTTCTCTGTAGCTTTGGAGCATGTCCTGTAACTAGCTCTTGTAGACCAGGCTGGTCTCGAACTCACAGAGAACTGCCTGCCTCTGCCTCCCAAGTGCTGGGATTAAAGGCGTGTGCCACCACCGCCTGGCACATGTGTCATTTTTTAAAAAGAAAAAGAAATTCCCCAAATTGATAAACTGTTCCCTGCAGGTTACCTGGACAGCAACAGTGAACTTGAACCAGAACGTGTGCCTGCTCCCTTGTCCTACAAATACCAGAATGAATTGGGCAGAGTGTCATTCCTATGGAGTTTGGGGTGGCAGGAAAGGGCTGAAGTGAAAGAACTTTAGTGTGCTGAGTGCTCCTGGTTGCTTATCTGTTTTGCACAAGCCACCTTAAGTCAAGGATTTAGTTCCACCAGGTGTAGGTCAACAATTGAGACCTGGCCATTTCTTACAGCGCCAACTAATTTTGTTATCTCAGTATTGAGTTCAATGGAGTCAGGTTGCCTGCTTCTACCTCCCACATTGCAGGACAGAAGAGAGCCCTAGAATACTTCATGATTTAAAGGAGGTGAGGGTGCAATCTTGCTTAAAATCAAACATGTAATGAGTGCTAGAGCTAGGCTTAAAACGCAAGTCTAGCTGCCTATGCGGTTCCACATTCAGTAAATGTGGTTTCAGTAAATGTGCTATTTAAATTTACATTCAAGAAATATTTATTGCCGGGCAGTGGTGGTGCATCCTTTTAATCCCAGCACTTGGGAGGCAGAGGCAGGCAAATCTGAGTTAGAAGCTAGCCTGGTCCACAGAGTGAGTTCCAGGATGGATAGGGCTACACAGAGAAACCCGGTCTCAAAAAACAAAACAAAACAAAACAAACAAACAAAAACAAAAGAAATCAAAACGCAAACAAATTTAATTTTTAAAAAATGTACGCGTTTTTGTGTGGTATATGAATAATATGCCTGTGGAACCCAGAAGAGGTCAGATCTCCCAGAGCTGGGGCTAAAGGCAGTTGAGCCACCTGATGTAGTATGGGAACTGAACTTGGATTCTCTTGAAGAGCAACAAGTACTGCCCTTTTTTCTTTTTCTCTCTTTTTAAAACAGGGTCTCTCTATGCAGTCCTGGCTGTCTTGGAACTCAGGCTGGCCTCAAACACACAGAGATCTGCCTGCCTCTGCCTCCTGAGTGTTTGGATTAAAGGCGTTCATCACTATGCCCCGCCAGCTGCAGCAAGTGTTCTTAACCACTGAGCCACCTCAGCAGCCCGACTATCCTTTCTTTGAAGGGAACGGGTGTAGTAGGTTTAGGTTTAGAGTGGCCTCGAATCTGTGATCTCTTGCTTCTCCATCTTCATCATTTCCTACTGGCATGCATAACTGGCCAAATCTCCATTTTTAACAGAACAGTTAAATGAAACCTGTCATTCCGAATAGAGTTAAAAGCTAATAACCTGTTAGACCAGAGGAATGGCCCACAAGGCCAGGTCTTGTCTGTTCAGCTCCCAGCAGGGTCTGCTCTTATCCAATGTGCATTTGAAAGGAAGAGGAGCCCAGCAGTGGTAAAGGCCTCTGTATTCCCCACAGTGAAAGCAGCAACATTGAGAACAAATTCACTGAGATCAGATGACACCCTAACTCCCAGAAATGGCGAACTTTCAAGGTATTCTAAATAGAATGCCTAGGGGCTGGAGAGTTGGCTCAGTAGTTAAGAGCACTTGTTGCTCCTGCAGAGAACCCAAGTTCAATTCCCAGCACCCACATTATGGCTTACAACCATCTATAATTCAAGTCCCAAAGGACCTGATGCCCCTTTCCAGGCATTCAGGGCACAGACATTTAAAAAAAAAAAAAAACACGGAATCTTAGGGATGATAAGAAGAAAGATCTGTGGGCAACAGCATTTGCATGGCGAGATGGCGCTGTGAGCAACAGCATTTGCATGGTGAGATGGTGCTGGTGCTGTGGGCAATAGCATTTGCATGGTGAGATGGCGCTGTGGGCAATAGCATTTGCATGGAGAGATGGCGCTGTGGGCAATAGCATTTGCATGGCGAGATGGCGCTGTGGGCAATAGCATTTGCATGCAATCCTGACAACCTGAGCTCTGCTCCTAGAACCCACAGTGTAAGGGAAGAATGGATTTCTTTTTTCTTTCTTTCTTTTTTTTTTTTGGTTTTTCAAGACAGGTTTCTCTGTAACTTTTTGGAGCCTGTCCTGGAACTAGCTCTTGTAGACCAGGCTGGCCTCGAACTCACAGAGATCCGCCTGTCTCTGCCTCCCGAGAGCTGGAATCAAAGTCGTGGCCACCACTGCCTGGTGAGAATGGATTTCTAAAAGTTGTCCTATGACTTCCACATGCAAAGCATGTACACACACACACACACACACAAACACATGTACATACACTCAAGCATGCATGAGCACAGACACACACAAAGACACACACACAAAGATATATACACACACATAAGCACACAAAGCAAATGAAATTTTTTAAAAAAAATTAAGGAAGCCTATACATGTGTAACTTTAAGAAAAAAAGGGCTAGAAAGAGGGCTCAGAGGTTAAGAGCGCTGACTGCTCTTTCAGAGGTCCTGAGTTCAATTCCCAGCAACCACATGGAGGTTCACTACCATCTGTAATGAGATCTGGTGCCCTCTTCTGGCCTGCAGGCATACATACAGACAGAAAACTATACAAAAAAAAAAAAAGTCGGGTGGTGGTGGGTGGCTCACGCCTTTAGTCCCAGCACTTGGGAGGCAGAGGCAGGAGGATCTATGTGAGTTTGAGGCCCACCTGGGCTACAGAGTGAGTTCCAGGACTGGCTCCATAGCTACTGAGAAACCCTGTCTCGAGAAACCAAAAAAAAACTTTAAGAAAAAAAAATCCCCAAATGGAAAGTTTTAGGAATTAAATGTTTGAAATAAAATGTTTTTGCCTGGCCACCTAGATTTTTGACCTTTAGAGAAAGTGCACAATGGAAATATTTTTATTATCCTCAGCTAAGTGTAATTTCTATCCAGGAAAAGGGCTTCGTGACCCCGAGTTTCCACATTCCCAGAAACCTCACATCCTTAGTATTTCTTGTACTATTTCTAGCCCTGTCAGGACACAATGTTCATTAAAAGAAAGGTGAGATATAAACAGAAAAAGCATATTCTGTCCAAACTAAATTATTCATTTACTGTTGAGATCAAATAAAGAATAAAGCATCAAGTTCAACAATGCTGCTCATGTTACTGCATTAAAACTTCCTGCCCCAAACTTCAGTGGCTCCAGGAAAGCCTTGTCTCCCTCCTTCCCTTCACAGTCATTCTCTAGATCACCCACAGATGGACGGATGCTATCTGCTCCTCGAGGACAGTTCAAATCCCAAATGCAGGATCCTATACCAGTTCCGGAAGGGGCGGGCCGTCCTTGGAACCTCAGGAATCTAAGCCCATTAGGTTCCCTGGTGCACAGAAGGGACTCCCTCCACTAAAGGACATTGCTGTCATTGGAATGTGTCTCTAAGAAGTTTTGTCTGTTGGAAACTTGGTAGGAGTATTTGAGGTAGAGCACCTGTGGGCGGTTAGAACGAGATGACGCCATGATAGCGAGCACAGCCCCCACCCATGCTGGTTTCAGTGGCTTTATAATAAGAGGAAGAAAGACCTGAGCTGTCACAATTATTCTAAGAGGCCTCCTCCATGTCAGGACGAAGCAAAGGGAGAAAGAGCCGGCATCTGAAACAAAGCCAAAGGCTGGTGCCATGCTCTTGAGAGCCGGCATCTGAGACAAAGCCAAAGGCTGGTGCCGTGCTCTTGAGAGCCGGCATCTCAGACAAAGCCAAAGGCTGGTGCCGTGCTCTTGAACTCCCAGTTGCCAGGAACATGAGCTAATTTAGACCTCTCTTAACAAACTACCTGGTTTGTATATTCAGTTGTACCAATATACATGTTCAGAGGCAGGGTTAGGGGATGTATTTCAGCTGGCAGAGTGACTACCTGGCATGCATGAGGCTCTGGGTTCAGTCCCCATCACCACATAAAACTGGCAGTTCCTGGGCTGCAGAGACAGCTCAGCAGCTAAGAGTGTTGGGTGCTCTTGCACTGTACCCAAGTTTGTTTTCTAGGTCCTGCATCTTGCAGCTCACAACTGCCAGTAACTGTAGCTCCAGGAACCCAACACCCTCTCGGGCCTCCCTTAGGCACACACACACACATGCACGCACGCACGCGCGCGCGCACGCACACACACACTCACACACGTACATGTACACTCACACATGCACACTCACACATGCATGAACATGCACACACATGCACACACACACACATGCACACTTGCACACAAATAGATAATAAAATAAATCTTTAAAAAACAAATTAGCAATCCCAGAAATGGGAACCAGAGAAAGGAGGATCATAAATTCAAGATTATTCTCAGCCACACAGCCAGTTCAAGGCCAGCAGGGGATACATGAGATCCTGTCAGGGAAAAAAAAAGAAAGAAAGAAAGAAAAGAAAATGTAGGGAGGCAGACAGATATGCACTTACTACTTGTGTTTGTAAAGGGAATATGTGTTTGTGTCAATGAATAACACAGAAAATACAGAGGAATAGAAGGAGGAACAAGCTAGAACAAGTTGCTGTTTTGAGGCCTCTCTGGAAGACCCCTGTCCCAACCAAGGCTGGGTCCAGCTTCCTCTGGGTTGAGGTTTGCTCACAGACCTGGCATCTTCTAGAAATCCTCAGCCCTAACAGTGGTGGAACTGACACTTCCCTCTATGGCCTGCTCTTCCCAGTGTGAGCAGCACCTCGCCAAGGAAAGGGAACCAACAAGGCAGTCTGGTTCTAGGACAGGAAGCTGCTGACAGAAGTGGGGGAAACAGAGGGCAACCAACTTCCTTCAGCAGAGAAGAAACGGCGGCTTTGAACCGCCACCCACGTTCTCATCTTCTCCCGCTAGCGTCTAGGAAGTAACCTAAGCTGCATGACCCAAAGGAAAGTTACCTCGGAGGCTCTCTCCCTTGCAGCCTAGAACAAGACTGGTCAGAGTTACTGAGCCACAGAGGGGCTGGGAAGCACAAGGCAGGGATTTGTAGATCACCAGGAAGCTGCTTGATCCACTTTGCCTTCCTGACCGTGTTTCCCAGGGGGGGAGTGCTTATTGAGAAAGGCAGGCCTGGGTATCCTACTAGGAGATGTATAGCCTTTTGGGGCCTCAGCGGTCACATTTGGTAATCATACATGGTTTTTACAGTACTAGAGAAAATAGGTGCAAATGCCTGTGCAGTAAGTCATAGGAATAATTATTAACCCGTGTTTCTGAAACCCAACTCCCTGAGGCTAGTGCTGTGTAAGCCACGCTCTGTCTTTTGTCCAAGGCTGTCAAAGGCTGGAACCCACAACCTCTTCCTGGAGCCCTCCACCACATGAGTGTTCCAGAGCCTGGGATTATGTCTGTCAAATACAGGCTTGCGGGGACTTTGAAGTGTGTCATGAGGGGGCCCTGTCACATGCTCAACTCACCTTGTCAAACCCTCTGAATCCTCCATGGAGACTGTTGGGCTCTCTGTTGATGGGCAGGTGGTACTCCTTCCCATCCACCGTGAATCTTCCTTTGGCAATTCGGTTGGCTACCCTCCCAACCACTGCTCCAAAGTAGGGCTGCTTCTGCAGGTAACCTGCACAGACAGACAGGGCATAAAACCATCATTTTTGTTTTGGTTTGGTTTTTGAGATAGGGTTTCTTTGTATAACAGCTGTAGCTGTCCTGGAACTAGCTCTTGTAGACCAGGCTGGCCTCAAATTTACAGAGATCCGCCTGCCTCTGCCTCCCAAGTGCTGGGATTAAAGGCATGTGCCACCACCGCCTGGCTACACACACAATTTTTTTTTACTTCAAGAATACCACAGAATTAGCAAATAGAAGAAGATTTTATACAAATGAATTCAAAGTGATTAAAAAAAAGAGGGTTTTGATTTTTTTTGAGACAGGGTTTCTCTGTGTAGCCCTGGCTAATCTCAAACTCAGAGTTCTGGATGCTGGGATTAAAGGTATATGTCACCACCAACTGCTTATCCTAAGTTTTGAGATCTGCCCATCCCTAACATAGCTATCTACCATATTTCTCTTGATGGCTATAAGGTATCCTGATGAGAATAAAATATTATTGACTTTGGGGCAAGTACTATAAAAAACAAAGTTGCATTGTTGCAATTATGACTTTGAACATAAGCATATTATAGCGTTTCCCACTTCTTTATGTTCCTCTGTTCTCGGTTTACAACAGAAAATATTACGGATTTTTTGCTGACAGTCTTTTTTTTTTTTTTTAAACACGAAGAATACTGGTCTCCTTCCCCAAGGCGCTGTACAACCACCACCACTTCTGATCAATGGAGATGGGATTCAATCTTGTAAATTCTTTTTCCACAGCTGTAGGAGACTCTCAGGGTACAGACCCTGAGCTTGCCACACCCACAGCGGTGTCGCCTGTGTGACAACGATGCCTCTGGTCCGGAGGACACAGGCTGGGGGGTTCGTGCCGTTTGCGGATAGGCCTCCGGTGGTTCCTTAGCAATCAGCTCAGGTCATGAACTTGAACTCAAGATTATATACTCACCGCTATCATAGATGGCTAGCTGCCTCTGCTATTCTCTCCTGTTTCCTGATAATGTTCTTCACTATACTTGGCCAAAACGTATAATTTCACCAGAGAACCCCTTGATGTTCCTGAGATTGATAATTCTGATCATGATACTAAAACAGTGCTCAAGATGCCTCCAGTGTTTCAAGCCCTTGTGCAAATACTGGGGGAATATTATGGATGAGTTACAGCAGCAGGAACTTTTCCTAAATAGGACCGATGATTTGAGGAAAACATAAGTTAAGATTCAGATGTTGTTAGAAAACCCCCATTCTGGGAATAAAGAAACTAGGGTGGGAACTACCCAGGAGTACAACTGAGTCACCAGATGACCCCATTCCATACACAGAAAGTTATGAGGAGGATAGTCATAAGTATATGATAGTTGAGGGACAAAAATAGAATTATTTAGCTCTACCATTTATGGATAGGCTTGCTAGATCCTAACCCCCATGGTGTTTGCTACATGAGAAAGTACAAAGAAGTATATTGCAGCAGGTGATTAGGTAATCAGAGAACTGATTAGGCATATTTGGTCACTAGATGAAATAAAGAAAGGGTGAGAAAAAAGAAGGGCCATGATAGCAAATATGAGACAGAAACTTTCTACTCCTAGATAAGATGAAACCACTTGTTTGAAGTTTATGTTCCCAAGGACAAGAGTTCCCCTTCTAAGGACATGTTATGTCTAACACCTGCTCATCACTGATGTGACTAAAAGAAGCTTTCATACTGTGCCAAGTAATGATACGTGACCTTCTGGTTTGTTCTTTGATTGAATACTATATAATGACAACATGAATTCAGTAAAGTTGCAGCAGATTCAAACCACTCCCTTGTGCGCTGTGTCTGTCTGTCATTCGCCTAACTTGTGCCTTCCTGGTACCAAGACCCTGATTTTCCCACGGTCTGAGGGGCTCCCCTGAGCCGGTCCGTGGCAGAGCTGATTAGGCCAGTTCCAGGTTCCCACTGCTCATTTGGTTCGGCACGAGCCAAACAGTAACATTTGCAAACTCACTGTCCTCTTTCCTTCCTTGCTAACTCATGATGCTTCTGAGCTCCACCCCAAAGAATCTGTTAACAGTCACCGAGCAATTTCTAAGTCCTGGACACTTGCTGAGAGCTCTGTGTTTCACTCATGTCATCCTTAGAACTTTTTGCAAGTGGAGATACTCTGAATAACCCCATTTTACAGAGAAGTTAAAGAATTTGCCCCCCAAAACCATCGAGCGATAAAACCCAGACTTGATCTTGAAAGTCTGGTTCCAGAGTTTGTGTTTCTGTTTCTTTCTTTTTCAGGCAGGATCATGTTATACAGCCTAATTGGGCCTTGTAATTCTTCTTTTTCTACCTCCCAATTGCTGGGATTATTGTATGGGTCACCACAGCCTCCCTACTCTGAGTCCATGCTCTTAAGCATAACATCACTGACCAGTTCTCCCTCAGTATCCCAGCGGAGGCCCATTCCACTCAGGACACACCCTCGTAAGACATCAGAGTTCACAGATGTTCACATCCTCATAGAGAATAGTGAGGCATTTACATATAATCTATGCATATTCTCCTGAATACTTTTTTGAGGGGTTGGGAATTGAACCCGGGTCCTCTGGAAGAGCAGCCAGTGCTCTTAACCGCTGAGCCATCTGTCCAGCTCCTCTCCCACATACTTTAACTCACAAATTACATATAATACTTAAACTTGTAACTATTACATGAATAATTGCTAGACAACAACTAGAAAAGTCTAAACACCTTTAATACAAATGCAACCCCTCCCCCAATATTCTTTCTTTTCTTGCTTTATTATTATTATTTTACTTGTAGTGTATGTGTGTGTGTCCCAGAAAGCCAAAAGAGAACCTTACAACTGCCTGGAGCTAGTCACGGGCAATTGTGAGCCATCCAATGTTGCTCTGGAAATTGAACTTGCGTCCTTTGAAGGAAAACAAATGTCCCCAGCTGCTAGCCATCTCTCAATCCTGTCTTTTCTTCCTTCCTTCCTTCCTTCCTTCCTTCCTTCCTTCCTTCCTTCCTTCCTTCCTTCCTTCCTTCTTCCCTCCCTCCCTTCCTTGGCAGGACCTTACTCTGCACATGGTACACGTCCTGCACTAGGCTCCCAAGTGCTGGCATTATAGAAATGGGGCGCTGGGACTATGTCTCCCAAATGTTTCTAATACGTGGTTAGTGGAATCAACAGGTACTGAGGGAAGACTATATTTGGAAGACACAGGTCATTCCGGTTGAGTGGCCTTACCACCTCCCTACAGGGGGCCATCTCTCTGCCTGCTCCATTCTGTCTCCCACCTGCCTCCATTTCAGAAGTTGTGGCTTTAAAACCCCTTATAGCAGTTAACCAAAAGAGTCCCAAAGACCCAAACAACCTCTTTTTGGTTTGGCTTCACGTGTATTTTGGCCAGAAAGGGAGTGATTCTCTTTGTACTCATCATAAAGGGTCATGGCTGACCCCCTATAACAAAAGATGGGTGAGTTAACAAGAGACAAACACACCAAATGTATTTGGTCATACTCGGTGACACAGGAGACTTCAGATCTAAGACTCAAAGACCTAAGGTGAGCTATCCATTTTTGTGCTTAGGTCTCATAAAAAGTGGACATCTATAAATATACAGCTTGATAAAATAGATATAATGCAATAGCAAGGAACTGAAAAGGAAATCATCAGGGCCTGTCTGTTAGATTCTGGCTGGCCTCTTTGGGCAGAACTCCCTTCTCTTAGGTTTGAGTAAGACCCTTTCTCATGCTGGGCGGTGGTGGCGCACGCCTTTAATCCCAGCACTCAGGAGGCAGAGGCAGGCGGATCTCAAGAGCTAGTTCCAGGAGAGGCTCCAAAGCTACAGAGAAACCCTGTCTCAAAAAAACAAAAAAAAAAAAAAAAAAAAAGACCCTTTCTCACTTAGGGGTCTTAGGACCTATAGTCAGTCAAGGAGGGTCAGCCAACTTAGAAAGATGGGAGAAAGAATTACTTTTCTATGTACTGTGGCTGGCTTTGGGGAAGAGGCTTCTGGTTCCTGAAAAAGAAATCTGGTCTGAGGCAAGTTTTGGTGGAGGATGATGAAGAAATAACAGGAGGACAGGAACTGGCCAGAAGCTGCGTCTAAAGGCTTCACTTTGGGCTATCATTTTCTGAATCCCAGTTAGGCTAGAAAACATAAAGAAAAACAATTTTTGACCTATCTCAAAAGAAAAAGGAGGAGGAGAGGAAGAAGAAAGAGGGAGGCTGGGTGGTGGTGGCACATGCCTTTAATCCCAGCACTCAGGAGGCAGAGGCAGGCGGATCTCTGAGTTCAAGGCCAGCCTGGTCTACAAGAGCTAGTTCCAGGACAGGCACCAAAACTACAGAGAAACCCTGTCTTTAAAAAAAAAGGGGGGGGGAGGAGGAAGAGGAGAAGGAGAGATATCTCAGAGGTTAAGAGCACTGACTGTTCTTCCAGAGATCCTAAGTTCATTTCCCAGCAACCATATGATGGCTCAGAGCCATCTATAATGAGATCTGATGCCCTTTTCTGGTGTGCAGCATACATGGAGGCAGAATGTTATATACATAATAAATAAATAAGTCTTTTCAACAAAAGGAAAGAAAAGAAAAAAAAGAAAAGAAAAGAAAGAGATGCTCAGGGGCTGGAGAGATGGCTCAGCGGTTAAGAGCACTGACTGCTCTTCCAGAGGACCCGGGTTCAATTCCCAGCAACCACATGGTGGCTTACAACCATCTGTATTAAGATCTGGTGCCCTCTTCTGGCCTGCAGGCATATATGCAGGCAGAACACTGTATACACAATAAATAAATAAATATTAAAAAAAAAGAAAGAGATGCTCAGAAAGGAAAAAACATCAAGAGCACTAGTGTGGCCTGACAAGATGGTTCAGTGGATCAAGAGGCTTGCTACCAGGCCTAACCACCTGAGTTTAATCTCCAGGTCCCACATGGTGCAAGGAGAGAATTGGCTTCCAAAAGTTGTTCTCTGACCTCCACCATGCTCCCCCACCATAAATAAATAAATATATTTGAAGAAGAAAAAAAAGGAGGAGGAGAAGGAGAAAGAGGAAGAGGAAGAAGAAGAAGAGAGGAAGTGGTGAAGAAGAAACAGCAGCAGCAGCAGAAAAAATAAGAACAATAAATCCAAACTTTTTTTTGGTCTGAAAGTGTTTGGCTGTATCTGTTTTTCAGAGAAACCTAACATACGCACGTGGAGCCCCACTCCACACTGTGCCAGGTGCTAGAGCTGTGTGTGAGACAGCAAGGCCCTGCTCATGAGTTTGTAAGAATCCCTTCACTGGGGACCTCTTCTGGCAACAGTGGCCCAGGCCCTGGAAAGAGACACACTTACCAGTTCCTTAGTTTGGATGAATCTTTAGTTTCTAAGGACTAAACCATAAGGACCAAGAAAATATTCTTCCTGGTTGTCTCTGGGAAACCTTTTATAGAACAAACACATCAAGTGCTATGAAGCCTTCCTATCAAATCAGTACTGTGATAAATGACAAGCTCAGATCCTGAAGAGGGCATGACTGAAAGGGTTTTGAATTGCAGAAAATATTGTTTATCGTCAAAAGGTCAAAGTTCTGCGGTCTAGCTATGAATGCTTAGGGAAGCCAACTGTCAAGTTGCAAGTTTGTCGTGGTTCTGGAGTCAGAATAAATTACTAAATACTTAATGGTATGGTGTGGGACACCCTTCTGTATGCTGTGAATATGTTTTATTACTATTGATTAACAAAAAAACTCTTTGGCCTATGACAGGGCAGAATACAGCCAGATGGAAAAGCCAAACTGAATACAGGGAGAAAGAAGGTGGAGTCGAAGGAGATGCAAGCAGCCACTAGAGAAGCAAGATGTAAGGTAACAAGCCACAAGCCTCATGGTAAAATATAAACTAATAGAAATGGATTAATTTAAGTTGTAAGAACTAATTCACAATAAGCCTGAGCTAATAGGCCAAACAGTATGTAATTATTAATAAGCCTCTGAGTGGTTGTTTTAAAAAGCGGCTGTGGGACCCGGCGGGACAAGAAACCTCCAGTTATAACAGTGGGACACAGCCTTTCTACCCCCATGCTACCCAATCAGACAGCCTGTGAGTTTGCCAGTCAGAAGGAAAATTACTCCCTGCTTCCCCTCAGAAGCTCCCCCTACTGAACTCCTGTCTTTAGGCTGTAAGAAAACAACTTGAATTGACAGTCACTTTAATTATGCCACAGACCTCCAGGTGGTGGTGGTGGCGCACGCCTTTATTCCCAGCACTCAGGAGACAGAGGGAGGCGGATCTGTGAGTTCGAGGCCAGCCTGATCTACATGGGAGTTCCAGGACAGCCAGCGCTGTTACACAGAGAAATCCTGTCTCGAAAGATGACAGATATCGCTATGACGTATTATCAGGATAATGAAAATTAAATAAATAGAAAGTCTAGCAGAGTGAAAGAAGCTACTTAGGGACAAAAGAAGGACATGAGATGACAATGATTAACAGTTCTCTAGTTAGAGGCTGTGCTCACATGGTCAGACATGGGCAGATATATACACTACAGGTTTGGAGATGTTAAACAACTTGCCAAAGATCACACAGCTTTAACAAAGCATTGATTTAAATCAGGAGTTCTCAATGTTCCAACAAGGGCAGCCTTAGGCATTGCAGCGTCTATCTTTAACCAGGACTCTTTTGTCTCCACTCCCTATTCAAAACCTAGGTCTTTGCTGTTTCTGTCTTGAAACAGGGTCTCAGGTATCCCAAATTAACCTTGATAATGATGACCTGGCAAACACCACCATGCCTTGTTTTTATGCAGCAGCAGAGATGAAATTCAAGTTGGTTTTTTTTTTTTTTTGGTTTTGTTACATTTGAGTCAGGGTTTCTCTGTGTAACCTTGGCTGTCCTGGAACTAGCTCTCTGTAGACCAGGTTTGCCTCAAAATCAGTTATTTGCCTGCTTCTGCCTCCTAAGTGCTAGGATTAAAGTCGTGTGCCACCATGGAATTCAAGTCTTTAAAGCAACATGCATGTTGGGCAAGCATTTTAGCAACCGGGCTACATCCCCAGTCCTTGGACCCCGGCACTGTTTGTTTATTGCCAGTCGTGTGCTCTACCATTGAACTACATCCCCAGACTTCAAAGCATCAAGGGTATTTTTTCATTCTTTCATAGTGGCTCTCACAGCAGAATAGCTGGTTATTTGGTAGTAACTAGGGTGGGGGGCAATGAAAGGGAAGGCGTCTCATTGACTGCATGTATGGGTAGGATGTTTATACCTGTGGCTTATAAGCAAATATTCTTATCACAGGCTTTGAAAGAAGTCATAAAGACTATTGGTGGGTTACACAAGATGATAAGAAAGGGGAGCAAAAACCCACAGGGGACATTACTGATTTTTTTTTCAGGCTACAATTAAAAGATCATATATAATTTCCCTCTTTAGAATTCTACAGAAGAAATATCTCATTTTCCCAGAGAGAAATTGAGCCATTCTGACCTCTGGTCATAGCTGCCAGCCAAGCAGTTTATGTAACAGTCTATCTGGGAGACAGGCAATTACAAAAGGGGCATGGTTCACAGAATTACCAATGTTTGGCCTTCCTCATAGTTCAAAACAGTTCTGAGACAAATTCTTTCACTTCAGATTATTTGCTCAGCTTATTTATGTAAATTTATATACTCAAACTTAAAAAATTAAATTATAATTATTCATTTACGTGTGTGTGTGTGTGTGTGTGTGTGTGTGTGTGTGTATGTTTTCAGGGACTGCATGGACACCTGTGAAGGTCAGAGGACAACTTGCAGGAGTTAGTTCTCTCCTTCTACCATGTGGGTCCTGGGAATCAATTTCCGATTGTCAGGCTTGGCTGCAAGCACCTTTACCCAATGAGCCATTTTGATGGTTCCATTATCAGGGTCTTACTATGTAGCATTGGCTATCCTAGAATTTGCTATGTAGATCAGATGCCACCAAACCCATCTAAATGTTCTTTGTTTTGTTTTGTTTTGACACATGGTTTCTCTGTGTAACAGCCATAGTTGTCCTGGGACTCGCTTTATAGACCAGGCTGGCCTCAAACTCACAGAGACCCACCTGACTCTAGCTCTTGAGGCATTTTATACTTTTACAATTGAGATAATATACTTCCTATTGTGACTTGAGCTAATGCCTATCTTCAACAACACAAAAGGAGTCTATGAAAACCTGAAGGACAGGACTTTACGAGGGGAACTAGGTTTCCTTTGCCATAACCTTGAAGACGGCTAACATCTCAGAAAGCATTACTTAATAATCTACAAGTGTTTTCCTTTCAATTTCTCTTTTGAAAATAGCTTTTCTTTCATTTTAAAATAATTCAGCATTTTATAGCACAGGTATGAAAATGTCCATCTTGACAGATACAGCACCAAGAATATTTTAAAAGTTCTGGTTTGGTGAAGCTGTGAGGCATCTTGATAAGAAAGTGCTATAGACAGTGGTTCTCAGCCTTCTTAACCCTTTAATACAGTTCCTCATGTTGTGGTGACCCCAAGTATAAAATTATTTTGTTGCTACTTCATAACTGTAATTTTGCTACTGTTATAAATCCTAATGCAAATATCTGATATTTGACCCAAAGGGGTGGTGAGCCGCATGTTGAGAACCACCACTTTAGAGCAGAGCCCAACAAGAGACCTGCTGGGTAACTCTAATGCCCTTTGTCTAGAGCTTTTCTGAATAGGTGAGGATAATTCTTTCACTGAGCCTCCACTAGGCACCCCAAACCAAGATGAACAGCCTCGTGACTGGTACTTCCACGCCTGTAAAGAGACTGGTGCTACCTGGGTGGGCTCACATTTCATACGGATCCCCAAGAAATCTTGTGATCTTATTTCAGGTCCAAGGACTCTCACCTCAGAAGTAAAAGTAGACAGGGGCAGGTGGGTGCCTCCCTGCATGGTGATGTGGCAGAGACCGATATAAGAGCAGGTACCAGCCACCACCTCTAATGCTCAGACTGGCTCTGGAATTCTACATATCAGATTCGCCCTTCACTCTACTGTAATCTCTGTGATTTTATTTCAGCTCAGAAAAAGGAGTGACTCAGCAAACTGGCTCTTAAAGCCTCCTCCCATCAATTGCTGGACCTCTTGCTTCCTCCTTTGAAGATGTCTGGACACAGGATGAGGAACCAGGGCCCACCTTCTCCAAGTCTCCTCACTTTCCCACCAGTCTGTCCCTTGCAACAGCCTCAACTAAATTATCAAGGAAATTCTGCTGGGGGAAACAACCAAACAAAAACCTGTTGTGGAGGTTCCAGGACAATAAAGACAGCCAGAGGTGATCCAACAGGAGCCTCAGCAATACTCTGACAAGGCATTTTAGCAGAAAGATGGGGAACACATTATTTTTGCTTAAGGGGCAAATAAAAAATAAATAAATAAAATAGGGTTTTCCTGTTGACCCCAAACCAAGAGCCAAATTAAACATCTGAAGAACCAAGTGGGTAGAAAGACATGCCGAAAGGAAAACCTCAGACCTCCTCTTGCGGTACAAACTCCGTCTACACCCACCACCTAGCAGAGTAGACTCATTCTCTTTGCATTTGCCAATTTTGTTTTTTTTGTCTGGTTATGTGCAATGCTAAGGCTGGGCAAGATGTACACTTGCCCGCTGCAATCAACCTGCCATCCAGTTACTTCACTTCGTAATTGATGGGCTAAAATCTGTTCCCAGCTAAACTGCAAATTGGGGGTGACCCTTGTCTATCTTGTTGGGTGCGTCCATTGCATTAACAGTTTTAACTGCATGAGTTAAATTAAAACTCGTGCGTGGATTAAGATAAAACTGCTGGCTCTTGCCTGTGATCCCAACACTTGAGAAGTGGAAGCAGAATGATCGGGAGCTCCAGGCTAGTCTTGGCTACATAGTGAGTTACGGGCCAGCTAGTGCAGCGTGAGACCCTGTCCAAAACATAAAAAGACATGATTCGAATTGCCCAACAGATCCGAATGATTATGTTCATGTCTTAGGAGGCCTTAGACTAGTGGCTTTACCCCTTCCATTAAGAATATGTTCCTGAGCAAATAGAGGCACTGTGTCCCACACTGACCGCAGTAGCCAAGCGCTCGGATGAGTGTACACCAGGCTTGTATTCTGAGGCATTTCTGCTCAAGCAGGTCTCAAAGAAAATCCGATGGGGGGTGTAGTAGTAACAGACGCTTGGATTTTGCTTCCTCAGAAAAACACAAGGAAGTTAAAGGCTGCACACACCCTGTGGCCCAACAGTTCGAAGATCGCTCTAAGGAATTTGGCTCCTTCAGCTGACTTCCTCGTGAACCATGACCAGTCCGACTGTCTAGGGGAGGCCAAGTACTACAGTTATTTGCATTCGATTCGGTTTTTTCCAACCACACAATCCTGTTAGCCGCTACCATTAGTCCATTCACGCGCTTCCAAGTTAGACTGCCCCAAGCTTGGGGACCTCTAGTCCTGGACCTGGGGTACACAGGATTAGGAGTGTGTGCGGGCCTGGGGCCGTCTGGCAGCCCTGGGCAAGACGCGACCCACCTTCCAACTCGGCAAAGCCGAGCACCACGTCTGAGGCTTTCCCCTGCCTGTCTTTGACATGCAGAGCTGTGATCGTGCAGCCCCAGGAGATGATGTCCACACTCAGCTGGTCTGATCGAAGCTGGAACTTCTCCACTGTCCCTCCCCCCGAGGGCAGTTCTCCAAACACGGATCTGGTCACCGAAACCATGGGGAAAGTTCGGGCGCGCAGCTACTCCCTGCTGTTCAAACTCTAGCCTTGGTTCGCGTTTGGGATGATAAAAGTTCCCAGGGGAAGGGGAGGGATCCAGTTTAACTCCTCCCCTTTATTGCCTGGATTTTAGTCGAGCACCCCTCGGGGGTGGGAGGGAAAATGCCTGAAGCCTTTTAAAAACTTTCCTTTGCCTGAGGTACCTGAGAGGTAAACTTTCCAGTCACACTAGCAGGTCTTTTCCTTCGTTAAGCCTGGCTGCAGTGCATGTCGGGAAAGGTAGTCTTTAAGAAATTTGCAATTGCATCTTGGGGCATGTAGTTTAAACCAAAGCAAATATTTATTTTGCGCAGGCGCGCGGTCAAAAGACAATCTCAGGTCTCTTCTTTCCCTGGAAGGCTCCGACGAATCACCTCAGGTGGGCAGGCTCGGGGGCCGCTCCTTTTCTCACTAAACCATGCTGTCCATTCACACGTAGTCTTTCTAAACCCCAATGTCCCTGTTCCTCAGCACACCTTCATAAGATGAGCTGAGCGGAGCTGGTTGACCGTTAATGCTGGTTATTAATATTGGGACAATAAGACAGATCCCGAGGGAATTCTGGTAACTCTTTGTTGGGGTGCACGAAGTAGCGTGGTGCAGTGGTGATTTAGAGATGGAGAAAGTCGTTGCAGACTCCTCTGCTGCCTGATAATCCGTCTTGGTTTCCCTTTTCTTTTTTCTTTCCTTTTTTTTTTTTTGTTGTTGTTGTTTTGTTTTTCTTTGTCTCAAAGGATTAAGTGCTCACGAAGATTGGGTCACCTGACTTTCAGTCTCCAATTTAGGCAGGCCCTCTTTATAGGTGTAATCCGATAGTCTCAGGTTGTGTAGACATCTACCCTCTTTTGCTCCCAATGTCCAAAGCTCCTTTAAGAAGGGATTAATGGTGCTTGTTTCAGAAGAACATGTATTTTTAAAAAAGGAATTAAGGGAGCACGTATTTATTGAAGTCCAGCTACCATGTAAATGCCAAGTACTATTTTTATTTTTTGTTTTTGTTTTTTATCCTTTGCAAGTAAGAAGACATACTTCGGTGTGTATAGTTTGAAGACTATGAGGTCCTTAAATTATTATCTTGCTTTAGTGTGCTTCATAATTACTTGCCTGCAATTTCTGACTCTGGGAACCTAAGGTAATAATCACAAATCTTCAATTTTTAGATTTATTTATGTGTTGAGTGTTTTGGCTACACGTATGTAGGTGCAACTCATTCATGCTGGGTGCCCAGAGAGGTCAGAAGTGGGCGCTGAATGCCCTGGAATTGGAGTTCTAAATGGTTTTGAGCTGCCATGTGGATGCTGGGAACTGGACCCCTATGCTCTGCAAGAGGGAGAAATGCTCTTCTTTGCTGGGCCAGCTCCTTAGTCCCCTAAAAATTTTAATTTTTTATTATGTGTAGATGTGTGTCTGAGTGTGGGATTATGCACATGCATGAAGTGCCCATGGATGCCAGAAGAGGGCATCTCATCCCTAAGAACTGCTGTTGCAGTGCTTGACAGAGTGCTGGAGATCAAACTTCCGTACTCTGCAAGAGCGTTAGTAGTTAGCTCTTAGATACCGAGCCATCTCTCTAGCCCTGGAATCTTCACTTTTCCTCGCCTCTCAGGCCGTTCTGATGTCGATTATCTGGGACTAGATTTGAAGACATACTGTTTGAACTTTCAGTGACTAACTCACTTTTCCCAAATTAGGCTTTGATGGCCTAGCATGCTATTAGGAGCTTCAACAGAACCATGGGATAAAATATAGACACCTCTGTCTTTCAGTGATGAATCTGCTTCTCTAGAAGGTGGCTGGCTCGCGAAGGAGGAGAGGTCTGGCAGCCTAAAGAAGCATAGAACTCACTCCATCTGACTTACATTAGCCCACAATTCTTGTCTGTGTTAGCCATATGACGTGGTATCTTTATCAGTGAGGTGTCTGAATGACAACTGCAGATGGAGTCTTTCCTCTTCCTAGAATTCTCCTGTTCTCCTCGCCCCACCTCTACTTCCTGCCTGGCTACTGGCCAATCAGCATTTTACTAAACCAATACAAGCCCCTTGTCCCACAGTACATCTGTATTCCGGGTCTTTACTTAGCCTTGGTGAGTGCAGACGCGCAGCTGTGATTAGGAAATTAGGTGAACCGAACTCATATATTCCTGTAATCAAATGCTAATAAACATTATAACTGTCTCACTCGTTTCTGTCTGTGGAATTTGAAAGAGTAGTTAGCATTCTTGCTACAAAGCCTGCATTCTCTGTCAAGAAATTAGGGGAATTCTGTCAGCAAAGGAAGAAGAGCCTGCAGCAGGCTCCGGTGAACAAGATCCAAACAAGTAAAATTATAGATGGTGGCACACTCACACAATAACGCACAGGCACTCTGTGGGCCGCTTCATCAGAAACCCTTACAGAGTCTGCAAGTCTCATCAGCCCACTTAGCATGTGTGTCTGACTCATACAGAAGCCCTCTCAGCAATGCCGTGTTAGCAAAGATGCCTGAGAACCTCTTCTGTGAGCAGGAAGACGACAGTTGTCATTTCTCAGCCTCCAGTTCTCAATGTTCTGCCAAGCTCCTGCTTCCACAGAACAAAAGGAAAGGCACCTTGGGTGGCTAGCACCAAACGCCAATGTTCTGGTGGAAGCGTCACCCCAGCCCCTGGCATCCACATACCCAAAGAGTCTGGAATGTTAGGGGGAAGCTCCACCCCAAAACCCCTCCTCCATCTCTCTCCAAAGCCTGCCCTGATGACCCCTCCCCCGGAGATCCTCAAGACCACTCCCACAGGGTACTAAACTGCCCCCCAGAAAACAGACCTGTAGCTTTCCAGTCTTCCTTTTCCATCTCCTCTCTGGGAGCCTGGAAAATCATCCGGAATTTATTAATTAAATTAAATTTAAACCTGGACTCTTTCTAATTCGGTTTGATTTGGTCTGATTGGATTGCTGGGTCGGCGGAGAAGGTTATGGGATGCAGAAACTTTTCAGTCACCAGGGAAGTTCTTATTGCTTGGCTTGGTATGAAACATTGCATTTCCCTAAGATGTGAAGGGTGCATGTCTTCATTTCCTTTTCCTGTGGCTTTGAAGTGTTTAGTGTATTAAACCGGGCTACCTTATGCGAGCTACAAACCTTGCTTTCTTTATTCAAATACCCAGTTTTCTTAATCTTGCAGTACTACCCTACATTCAAAGTCTAAGTCCACAGCAATGTACACTGTCCATAGGGAGGTCAGCATCAAAGCAGTAATGGAGAATGAACCATTGTTAAATTCTATGAGGTGTTTGCTTTTACTTTTCAGAGAAAGCCTGGGGGTTAAGTTACATGGTAGAGGAGTGGAGGTTGTGACGACATTTTTGTAAGAAGAATTACTTATCTTCTCCTTCAAGCAGAGGCAGAAGTGCCAGACTAGACAGTTGAAGAAAGCATAGTCCTCAAATGGACCCAAGGCCTGAGGAGATGTGAGGCCATAGACCCTGTGCTCCACATGCCACACAGAAACTACAGGCTGTGAGCTGCTCCTGGGACTCAGCTCCAGGATTCATAAAGATGACCCCGAAACCTTAAGCTATTGACAGGCCCCAATAGGAAACTCTCACCTGTTTGGAGAGGCCTGGAGGAGGCTCTTTTCCATCAGGTTCCAACAGGTTCACCTGTTTCTGCATCCTGTCCTTTCTCATCGTCGGACCGCCTGTGCTGTTTATTGTCCGTACTCTTCCCGGCACTCGGGCAGCACTATCTAAGATTATTCCTTTCTTTCCAAGAAAAAAAATGATTTTTGTAGTTGTTCCACTCAATTATTGATTCTAAGACTCATTTTTTTAAACTTGTTTTGAGTATTATATTATGTTATTCCCACCCCTCCAGGAAGACTGGAAGGAGGAATTTCCAAGTGTCAGCACAACTATGAAAAGAAATGTTCTTTGACCAAAGAACAGACCTGAGGTACTGTCTTAAGTTTTATCTAAAGTCCCTAGGGTGCTTCCCACCAGTCAGTAGAGTTTAGCAGAATAGTCTGCTAGTTGCAGAGACCAGGTTCTCACCAGACATTACACCTATGGATATCTTGCTCTTGGACTCTCTAGTCTCTAAAACTGTGAAAACTAAGTGTTATCATTTTTTTTAAAAAGTTTTTTTGAGACCCAGGCATGGTAGCATATACCTTTAATCCCAGCACTCAGCATGCAGAGTCAGGTGGATCTCCAAGTCTAGCCAGACGAAGCTAGCCTGGTCTACAAGGTGAGTTCTAGGACAGCCAGACCTACACACAAAAACCCTGTCTTAAAAACAAAATGAATCACCATGCACAAAAATCAAGTCCAGATGGATCAAAGACCTCAACATAAAGCCAGCCACACTGAACCTTATAGAAGAGAAAGTGGGAAATACATTTGAACGCATTGGCACAGGGAACCACTTCCTAAATAGAACCCCAGCAGCACAGACACTGAGAGAAACAATTAATAAATGGGACCTCCTGAAACGGAAAAGCTTCTGTAAAGCAAAGGACACGGTCAACAAGACAAAACGACAGCCTACAGAATAGAAAAAGATCTTCACTAACCCCACATCAGACAGAGGTCTGATCTCCAAAATATACAAAGAACTCAAGAAATTGGACACCAAAAAAAATCACGTAATCCAATAAAAAAAAATGGAGTACAGACCTAAACAGAGAACTCTCAACAGAGGAATCTAAAATGGCTGAAAGACACTTAAGGAAATGTTCAACACCCTTAGTCAGTCATCAGAGAAATGCAAATCAAAACAACTCTGAGATTCCATCTTACACCTGTAAGAATGGCCAAGATCAAAAGCACTGATGACAACTTATGCTGGAGAGGTTGTGGGGAAAAGGGAACACTTCTGCATTGCTGGTGGGAATGCAAGCTGGTACAACCCCATTGGATGTCAGTGTGGCGATTTCTCAGAAAATTAGGAAACAACCTTCCTCAAGACCCAGTAATACCACTTTTGGGTATATATCCAAAGGATGCTCAATCATGCCACAAGGACATGTGCTCAACTATGTTCATAGCAGCTTTGTTTGTCATAGCCAGAACCTGGAAACAACCTAAATGCCCCTTGATAGAAGAATGGATAAGAAAAATGTGGTACATTTACACAATGGAGTACTACATAGCAAAAAAAAATAAAGACAGCTTGAATTTTGCAGGAAAATGGATGGAGCTAGAAAACATTATTTTGAGTGAGGTAACTCAGACACAGAAAGACAATTATCACATGTACTCACTCATAGGTGGTTTTTAAACATAAAGCAAAGAAAGCCAGCCTACAAACCACAATCCCAGAGAACTTAAGACAACAATGCAGACACTAAGAGGGACTTACATAGATCTAATCTACATGGGAAGTAGAAAGTATAAAAAGACAAGATCTCTTGAGTAAATTCGGAGCATGGGGACCTTGGGGGAGGGTTGAAGGGGAGAGGGGAGAGGCAGGGAGGGGAGCAGAGAAAAATGTAGAGCTCAATAAATATCAATTTAATTTTTTTTACATAGTCAAAGCAAGATGAAATAAATATCAATTTAAAAAAGGGAAAAAAATGAAAAAAATTGAAACAAGGTGTCTTTATGTTCCCTGGCTATCATGGAACTCACTCTATAGACCAGTAGCCTCGAATTCAGAGATCCACCTGCCTCCGCCTGCTGTGCGCTGGGATTAAGGGCATGCATCATCACTCCTGGATATAGTTTTTGTTGCAGTTTCATTGTAGCATCACTAATGACAAAAACGGGTGGTATTGGGATGAAACTGTGAATCTCTTTAGGACAGAGAGGGAAGGAGAAGACAGAGAAAGCTAGAACTAAGCAGCAAACACTGGGACAGCCACACATCAGGGCATCAGGCTCAGGATTAGAATAGGAAGTTTTCAGCAGGACCTTTGTCTGGGTTCCTGAGTCGGACTGGGGGAGAAGCAGCTGAGCAAGCTGCTTGTGGCAACCCTAGGGTCCTAGGAAAAGCTTGGTTGTCAATAGACAGCCAAGCACAGCTAGTGTAAAAAGTCTAGCTAAGTAAGTAGGAGGAGTCTGATTGACCTAACATCGCCATAAACTCAAAGGTCAACCCGCAGCTCAAAGTTCAGTGATAGGCAGGATATTCTGCCTCTTAGATGACTGATACCATCGGGTGGGGCTGAACCTAATTCCAGTGCTCCTGACCTGCTGAGTGCCCACAGAGTGTGGTGTATAATCAGAAGCCTGGCACAGAGGCCTGCAGGGAACCAGGCCCTCCCTGGTGCAGGCTTTATCAGAGCAGTGGGGTTTACACTGCTCTCCCTCTGAATGTAGGTCAGAGAATTGCATCAGAGTGGCTGCCTCTTCTCGCTTAACCACAAGAAATGTGCTACAAAGGTCAACTTAGGTAAGGAGGAGAAAACTATGACAGAATCCCTGTGCAGTGTGTTGTTGTTTTTGTTTTGACAACAAATGCATATCATTTCACCACAGAACAACCAATTCTGTGACACCAGCTATGTGCCCAAGGATGGTTGGGTCTCAGAAGACAATAGCCCAGAGTGTGATACTCTGGGCTCAGAACCAAGGCTTCAGAAAGCAAACTCCCTCTCACTTCCCCCGTCCTTTTTTGTCTTGCTCTCCTTTTTCCTTCTGAAGTTAGAACCAGAAATTAGAATCTTTTCTGCTAAGGATATTCATAGATGAGACTGGAGAGGTGGCTCAGTGGTCAGGAGCACTCGCTGCTCTGCCAGAGGACCTCAGTTCTGTCCCCAGCACCTCTGTCAGTCTGCTCCCAACTGCCTGTGACTCCAACTACAGGGAATCTGGTGCTCTCTTCTGTCCTCCTTGGGCACTGGCACACATGTGGAATACACTTACACAAACATAGATACATAAATAGCAGAGCTACTTTATAAGGGAGGTTCATAGAAACTAGATTCTTTTTTCCAAAAGTAAGCCATAATACCTGACAATATTGCCTGAATTTCCCCTGGCTTCTTTGTCATCTCCCCTGTCTGATATCAGGCCATATAACCCTTATTTCATAACGGGTTCTACTTATGCCTGTGAATAAATAAATAATGCTGTATCGAAAAGCCAAGAGGGATCTACAGACGCACAGTCCTTCCTGGGTTCCACTCAGATTACACCTTCTGTTTTAGGATTTCTGCTGTGAAAAGACACTATGGCCATGGCAACTCTTATAAGGGAAACATGTAATTGGGGTGGCTCACTTACAGTTTCAGAGGTTCAGTCCATTATCATCATGACAGGGAGCTTGGTGGCATGTGGGCAGATGTGGTGCTGGAGGAATAGCTGAGAGTCCTACATCTTGCAAGTAACAGGAAGTCAACTGAGTCACTAGGCGGTATTCTGAGTATAGGAAACCTCAAAGCCCACTTCCACAGTAACACATTTCCTCCACCAAGGCCAGATTATGGGAGCCAATTACATTCAAACTACCGCAACTTCTCTGCCCAAACACAGTCATGCTTCCCTGAGTCTAAGTATAAAAATCGGAAGCCTTGCTGGGTGGTGGTGGTGCACGCCTTTAATCCCAGAATTTGAGAGGCAAAGACAGTGAGTTCAAGACCAGCCTGGTCTACAGAGTGAGTTCCAGGACAGTCTCTAAAGCTACAGAGAAACCCTGTCTCGAAAAACCAAAACTAACTAAATAAATAAATAAAAATAAAAAAATTGGGAGCCTTCTCTGTATAATTGGAACTTCATTCCAAATGTCTCACGTGACCCAGTCTGGCCTCTCGAACTTGATCTGTTGAGCTCGAACTCCTGGTCCTCCTGCCTCCATCTTCTGAGAGCTGGGATTACTAATGTGTACCACCATATCAGCTGCACATAAACTTTGATTAAATAATTTTTTAGTCTTTTCTCATTTTTCTAACCTACCTGTCTTTTGTTAGAGATGGGCCATGTATTAATTACTTTTCCTTTATCTTGATAAAATGCCATGACCAAGGCAACTACAGAAGAAAGCACTTATTTGGGTTTCTGGGTCCAGAGAGGTAAGCGTCCATTGTGGCAGGGAGGCTTGGCAACAAGCAGTTTAGTAAACAGAGCAGGAAGCTGAGAGCTCCTATTCCAGCCTTCAGCATGAAGCAGAAAGAACAAACTGTAGCCTGACCCCAGTGGCATATTTCCTTCAGCAAGGCACTCCATTTAAGCGTCCCCAAACACTACCACTGACTGGGGACCAAATGTTCAAATCAATGAGTCTATGGGGGACATTCTCATTTTAGAACACCACAGGTATGACCCTGTGATCAGTAGGTTTGTATCACTCTTTTATAGATTTAATGATTTTATGTGTATGAGTATCTTGCATGTATTTCTGCCCATGGGGGTCAGAAGAAGGCATCAGATTCCCTGGAACTAGAGTTACAGATGGTTGTGGTCTGCCATGTGGGTGCTAGAAACCAGCTGAAGCGTGATTCTCTGCCAGAGCAACGAGTGCTCTTGACTGATGAGCCATCTCTCCATCTTAAATGAGTGCTCTTGACTGATGAGCCATCTCTCCATCTTAAACGGATGCCACTCTTACCTTCCCCTGTGAATTCAGTTAAATTCTGACCCTGTTTACCTGAAATTCAAGTTAGGTCTACAGGTTAAAGAATTCAGTCTCACAAGACTCCTCTCATTTCAGATGTTCACCACGAACTGGATATGCCTCTTCCAAGTTGACTACAAGTCCAGGGTCTCCATGGGCTCCCTTTATGTTTGATAACTCACCAGACTGACTCACAGAAACTAGGGAAATTACACTTTATGTTCACTGGTGCGTTATTAAAGAGCAGCCAAATAGAGAGGATGCATAAAGCAAGCTGCAGGGGCTTGGATGGCACAAGGCTTCCATGCTCTCTCTGGGAATGCCAGTTCATTGGTTACTTTTCTCATGGCTGTGACAATCACCTGACAAGGGCAATTTAAGGGAGGAGGATCTGTTTTGGCTCACAGTTCAGAGGACACAGTCAGTCACCATGGGGGTGAGGGCAATGACTGAGATACACAGTTTTTCTGTCTAGTTTTATGTCATCTTGACACAAGTTAGAGTCATCGTAGAGGAGGGAGCCTCAGTTGAGAAAATGCCTCCATATATAAGATTAGGATAGGGTCTGGAGAGATGACTCAGAGGTTAAGAACACTGGCTGCTCTTCCAAAGGTCCTGAGTTTAATTCCCAGCAAACACAAGGTGGCTCACAACCATCTGTAATGAGATCTGGCACCCTCTTCTGGCCTAAAGAAAGATCAGGATATAGGCAAGCCCGTGGAGGCATTTTCTTAATTAATGATTGGTGTGGGCCATCCTTGGGCTGGTGGTCCTGAGTTCTATAAGAAAGCAGCCTGAGCGAGCCATGAGGAGCAAGGTGGTAAACAACACTCCTTCAGGGCCTCTGCATCAGCTCCTGCCTCCAGCTTCCTGCCCTCACCTCTTTCAAAGATGGACAGTGATGTGGAAGTGTAAGGAAGCAAACCTTTTCCTCCCCAAGTTTCCGTGGTCATGGTGTTTCATCGCAGCGCTAGAAACCTGCCTAAGGCAACAAGTCAAGAAGCACCAGGAGGTAAGTGCTGGTGTTAGCTCCCTTTCTCCTTTCTTCATTTTCACCCAACCCAGGGCCCCAACCTGTGGGATCGTGCTGCCCACATTCAGAATGGATCTTCCTTCCTCAATTAAGTCTCTCTGGAAACATGCCCCTGTCTCCTAGGTGATTCTTAGTGCTGCCAAACTGACAATGAACATCAACCATCACAGCCACTTTCTGAGAACATCAGTGTTCACCAGTATTGAAACACGCCAAAGCCCCATTTCTTCAAGGTTTTGACTAAGTGTCATTAAGTAAGATTCATTAAATCATTGGCCACTGATGACTGGACTCAACCTCTAGCCCCTCAACTTTCCCCATAGGTTGGGAATGGGACTGTGGTACTTTGAATAAGAATGGCCCCCCGCTGGGCATTGGTGGCACCTGACTTTAATTCAGGCACTCAGGAGACAAAGGCAGGTGGATCTCTGTTGTGAGTTTCAGACCAGCCTGGTCTACAGAGTGAGTTCTAGGACTAACTCTTTTTTTTGTTTTGTTTTGTTTTTTGTTTTTTGTTTTTCGAGACAGAGTTTTTCTCTGTGGCTTTGGAGCCTGACCTGGAACTACCTCTTGTAGACCAGGCTGGTCTCGAACTCACAGAGATCTGCCTGTCTCTGCTTCCCAAGTGCTGGGATTAAAGGCATGCACCACCACCACCCAGTTTAGGACTGACTCTTTAGCTACTAGGAAATCTTGCCTTGAAACCCTGTCTCGAAAAACCAGAAAAAAAGAAAAAGAATGGCCCCCATGGGCTCACATATTTGAATGCTTGACCATTAAGGATTGGCACTACTTGAGAAGGATTAGGAGGTATAGCCTTGTTAGAGGAAGTGTGTCACTGGGGTAGGCTTTGGAGTTTCAGATGCTTGAGCCAGACCTAGTGTTCTGCTGCCTGTGAATCCAAAGGCAGACTTCCCAGCTACCTTTCCAGCACCATGTCTGCTGCATGCCACCATGCTTCCTACAGGACAAAAGTGAACGAAACTGAGGAACTATAAGGGAGCCCCAGTTAAATGCTTTCTTCTATAAGAGATGCCATGGTTATGGTGCCTTTCACAGTGGTGGAACACTGACTAAGACAGGGGCTGAGATTTCTAGTCCCTTAAACTCTTGGCTGATTGTTCTGGTAATCAGCCCCCACCCTGAACCTTTTGAACACACCCCCCATCTTTATTATCAAATAAAAGACTCATCACTCAGGAGATCCCAAAGGCTTTAGGGTCTGTGCTAGGAACAAGGGACAAAGACCCAATGTGTGTTACTGTACTGCAGCCCCCAGCTATCCTGAGAGCAGGGTAGCTCCTGGCAGAAGTGATCAGGTTACAGAGGGAAAGGGAGGGACAACCCCCAGCTAACTGTGAGCAGGCAGTCCTTCCAGAGGTGATCAGGTTACAGGGGAAAGGGAGGGACTTCCAGGAAAGGCACTGGTTCCCACACTTTAGTGCATTTAGAATCTTCCAGGAAGCTTATTCAAAGTATAGATTATTGGGTCTAACTTGGTGATTCTTAGCAGTAAGGCCGGAACGCGCCGGAGCATTTATCTTTAATGACTTTGCCAGCTAAGTCCCAGGGCCACTGAAGCCTGAGGAGAGAAGAGGAAGCACAGCTCTGAGTCCCCACCCTTTCCTCACCCCAAAGCATCAATCACTTCTTCCTAGAAGCGTCCCAGCCATACTCTGCAGGGGAAGCCCCAACTCTGACCGCAGGTTCCAGTCTTTTCCTTATTAAAAAGTGGGCAGAATCATAGCAGAAAACTGAAGTTGCTCGAAGCACACCTTTAGACCTTAGAGATTGTCTCAGGACTCTGGCATTAATCAGAGTTTACATTGGCTTTTCTCTGAAGGCAATGTTGTTATTTTGTGACTGAGAAAACAGACAGAAGACTGGGGTCAAAGGTATGGCTCCAATGTGGTCCTCCAAACAGTACTAGGGAAAGGAAACACGTCTAGCTGGGATGGCTTGCTTTTGATCTGTGTCTCTAGAGCCACCATGCAATGTGAATCCTCCCAGAATCTCTGGGACAGAAGTGGTGGTGCTGATGGGGCCACTGTGCACTTCTAAGCAGGAGAAGCACCTTCTCCCAAAGTCTACTTCCCTAAGCAGCTGCTTCCCCAGAGCCTCCCCAGGATAGCAAGTCCTGCTCAGTGTCTTTGGCACAGTGTGCTGGCCTCAGGCTCATGACGGGGAGCTCAGCACAAACATCTTTACATTTCCTGTGGAATCTGGCGGTTGATCCCGACCTGACACTCCTCTGACAGTGTAAATGGTTCTCTGAACTACCTGTGAGGCCAGGCAGAGAAGACCTGGCTGGATAGCAGCCTTTCTGTTCATGGTTGGAGCGGCGAGACAGGTTGTAATAAAGCACATCCATTGCCAGGGACTGGAGAGGTGGCCCATGGGTGGTTAGGGACACTTGCCTCCCTTGCAGAAGACCTGGGTTCAGTTTCCAGCACCCACACACATGCAGGTTTACAACCACCTGTGATCTGCTACGTGAACAGTGGGGAAATGAATGAAAGAAAGAAAAGGTTCCCCTGCATACCCTGACGACTATTCCTGCTTGTCAACCTGACTGCATCTGGGATTAACTAAAACCCAAGTGAATGGTTACACCTTTGGAGGAATTTTTTTAAATTAATTAAGTCATTTGAAGCATGAAAACTCACCCTAAATCCAGATCTTTTTGAGGTGGGAAGATCCATCTTCAATCTGGGCCACACCTTCTGGTGGTGGCTTATATAATGGATCTGGAAGGAGAAATTTTGCTCTTTGCCTGCTTGCCCTTCCTCTTGCAGGCAGGTTCATCCTTCACTGGTAGTAGCATCTACTTCTTCAGCATTCCAGCATAGATGGAAGACTGGCTGAGACATCCAGCATTGTGGACTGAACAGCTACTGGGTTCTTAGACTTTCCAATGGGAGACAGCATTGTTGGAATAATTGGACCATAACTTGTAATCCACTCTAATAACTTACACATACACACAGAGACTCATTGTTCCATCAGTTCTGTTTCTCTGAGAACCCTGGCTACTGTTCCCATCTATTTCCTGTATTCTATGTTGACTTAGAGTGTAGCAGTTGCAGCCTTCAGCATCTCTCGTATTTTCTTGGGACATGGATTCCTGTCACTTACCTTGTCCTCATCTATGACTGTGGACCCTGAGTTTATGCTTTGTCCTCCACTGTTCCCTATTGGTGCACCACAGCCTCTGCAGTGGGGCCTTTCTGTGGGGACCCTTATCCTTTTTCATTAGGTGTATATGTTGTAGTGGCCTCTCTATACCCTCTTGGCTGTGGCTTCCTCTAACCTTTCTTCTAACAGCCACAGAGTGTTGAAGCACAATTAATAAAAACTCAGAGACAGAAATTGGGGTTCAACCTGAAGGTCAGAAAAGGAAGACAACTAGCCACTGGCTCTTACCTCTGCCTCAGTCTGAAATGATGATCTTGCCTCCAGGAATCTCAGAATGAGACTGTGCCTGAGAGCGGTCTCCTCCTGATTTATATTCATTCCTCTCTTGGACTGGGATTAAGGGTGTGTACCACTACTGCCTGGTTTCTATGGCAAACTAGTGTGGCTACTGGGATTAAAGGTGTGTGGTTTTCTTCTGTCCCATATCCATTCGTCCATTGGTGCAGATCTAACCTTTAAGGGCCCAAGTATCTTTTTGCATTCTAAATTAGCATTTTCCAAAGCCAGAGATTCACTGAGTACTCATCTAGCTTCTGGATCTCCTACCACTCTTTGCACAGCTTTAGTTAATCTTTGCAAAAAGTCACTAAAGGGTTCACTTGGGCATTATATGACCTTTCTCTTAGTTCTTGAATCTTGTCCCAAGCATTCAAGGCTGCAGTATGGCATAGGGACAAGATGTGTTGCATATAGCTTGACTGTCTGGATCAGCATAACGGCCCTCACCAAGAATTTGATCTTGGGAGGCTTTAAAACTTCTGACTCTACCTTGATGTTCAAGGGCCTTAACTTTCTCTAATAATTATTCCGCTGAAGCGCTGGACCATGGTCTAGCACAGCTGAGACTAGTGAAGCCGATCATGTGGAGCAACCTTATTTGTTGAAGTCTACATCTTTATCAACTCCCTCACATAAGATACTACTGCCATAAGATACTACTGCTTGCTTAATATCTTTTAGATCTTTCATACATATAGGCTCCCATTTATATTTGGTATATCCTTTCGGATATTGAGTATTTTCTGGCTTTTCAGAGGTAGTAGCAGGATAAATAGCTAAAGTACTTGGTAAGTCATCTCTGACCATGCACTGGCACTGGCGATGCTAAATCTTTACTGTTGTCCTTTGCCTGCACCTCCTCTCCTTACTTATCAGTTCTGATAAGTTCCTCAATTGATTCAAATCTTTCTATCACTGTCTTTTGTAAAATCTGAATCACTCTGGGGGATGGTGGTGCTCGCCTTTAATCCCAGCACTCTGGAGGCAGAGGCAGGTGGATCTCTGTGAGTTCAAGGCCAGCCTGGTCTACAAGAGCTAGCTCCAGGACAGGCTCCAAAGCCACAGAGAAACCCTGTCTCGAAAAACCAAAAAAAAAAAGAAAGAAAGAAAAAGAAAAAAAAGATAAAAAATCTGAATCGCTTGACCTGTGAATATTTCTAATGATATCATCAAATCAATTAATTTCTGGTTCTCATTCTGCACATGTGATTCTAAGTTTTTAATTTTTTTCCATTAATGATACCGTCTCATCCTTAGAGATTATTTGGATGGTGTGTAGATTGCCTTCCAGGAGTGATATTCTATCTGCTAGCTCATCATAACATTTTAACAGATTTTGATTGCCAATTTCAATAGTATGAATCCTTTTAGATAATCTCTCAGTGCCATTTTGTAAGGTTTTACAACCCATTGACATGGACTGAATTTTGCCTGTCAAATTAAGGTTATCATTTTCAATAGTATGAATCCTTTCTGCTAACTTCTCAGTACCAGTCTGTAAAGACTGTATCATTTCTAAAAGTTTCTCATTCTTGACTCTGTTATCTAACCATTTATTTAAAGATATAATATGAATTGGCAAAATGATAGTAGTCATGGCTAAGAATGTATATTTCTTTGGTAGATCATATACCTCTCCTAGAATTCCATTTAATAGAAACGAAAAGGTTATTAAACTCCTGGATGGGGATATTATCTGAAATTATCTTAGGAGTGGTTTACAAATTGCAAAAAAAATTAAAAGATTATAGTTAGCAGATGACTTACCTCTGTCAAAATCCTGCTTTAGTTGAGACTTTTAAGGTTTAATAATGGAGGCTGGAGAGATGGCTCAGTGGTTAAGAGCATTGACTACTCTTCCAGAGGTCCCGAGTTCAATTCCCAGCAACCATATGGTGGCTCACAACCACCAATGATAAGATCTAGTGCCAACTTCTGTCTGCAGGGACACATGCAGGCAGACCATTGTATACATAATAAATAAATCTTAAAAAAAAAGGTTTAGTAATGATGTGGGCCAGAAAAACCTGTGGATTTTCTAAGCAGAATTCAATAGGCTGGGCAGTGGTGGCAGGCATCTTTAATCCCAGCACTCAGGAGGCAGAGGCAGGTGGACCTTTATGAGTCTGAGGCCAGCCTGGTTTACAAAGCAAGTTCCAGGACAGCCAGGACTGTTCCACAGAGAAACCCTGTCTCAAAAACCAAAGCAAACCAAAGGAAAACAAGAATACAACACAAGTTCAGAGTTCAGAAATCCCATGAAAGGACAAACCTGCCACACTATTTACCAAAGATGTTTTTCATACTTAAATAACCAGAAGTCCTGAACTGTTAGAAAGAAGACCAAGACACTTAAACTGAGTCTTCTATCATGAACATATCTAAAAAACATGGTGGATGGCATTGCATAGAAAGTAAGATATTAGGGCTGCAGAAATGATTCTGTGGTTAAGAGATAGACTGCTTTTTTTGTTGTTTTGTTTTTGGTTTTTGAAGATAAGGTTTCCCTGTACTTTGGAGCCTTTCCTGGCACTAGCTCTTGTAGTCCAGGCTGGCCTCGGACTCTCAGAGATCTGCCTGCCTCTGCCTCCTGAGTGCTGGGATTAAAGGTGTGCGCCACCACCACCCAGTGAGATGAACTATTCTTGTAGCCACTTAAGTACAGTTCCCAGTACTGACACTGAAAGGCCCACCAATGCCTGTGACTCTAGCTCCAGAGAATCTGACCTCTTCTGGCCTGTGAGGGTACAGACACACAAATACCTGTACAAATGCACACACACACACACACACACACACACACACACACACACACACACACACACACACACATATCTTCTTTTTAATAGGAGATGGAGAGATGACTCTTCCAGAGTACCAGGGTTCAATTCCCAGCACCCACATATTAGATCACAACCATTTCTAACTCCACTACCAGGAATTTGACCTCTGCAGGCCCTGTACACATGTGGTGCATAGACATATGGGAATGCAAAACAGTCATACACATAAAGTAAAAACAAAGGTTAATATGTTTTCTTTTAAAGAAAGAACGTATACTAGCATGCAACATATGTGATACCTGTATTTGTGTTAACACACTGCCACTGGCTAGCTTTTTTACTCCAGTTTGAACAAATATAGGTCTAAGAGGTGCATTTTTGTCTCTCACCCTTGTGTGTGTGTGTGTGTGTGTGTGTGTGTGTGTATGGCTTGGAACCTGTTGAAGAATAACGTGATACAGCGGTTGCCATGGTAAATCCTTTTCCTCAGAGCAAAGTAACTATTGAGAGCTATTATAATTTACTATTATTTCATTTTAGAAGGACATGAATGCTTTTATTTCCTTCTTCCATTTAAACATTTATCAGCTTCAGAGTTTCTATTTTTTAGCTTTTTAATATCTGGGAAAAAATGCGCCTCGTTGTAGAATGGGATTCATCAGTGATGGTGAAATTGTGTGCCTTTTTCTCCCCAAAGAAAATAGTTACTGTAATTTTATATTTGGGCCTGTGCATCCTAAAAGCAGCAGACTGTGATCTCACGTCAAAGGCTGTTTTGAAAGCAGGTGACAGACCTCAGTCTTTGGAGTTCGGCTGGAAAGGGAGGGGGAGGCATGTTACGCAGGAAGTCTTTGTAAATGGTCACATTACATCTGTAGTCAGTAATTTTCTATTAGAATCATCTGTCATGCAAATGCTAAAAGATAAAATTTATTTATCATTATTATTGTTGCTTTGTTTGAAACAGAGTTAGTCTAGTCTGAAAGTTCCGATTTTCCTGCCTCCACCTTCCAAAAGCATTGTCTTTCTTGGATACATGACAAAATTTAAATGTGTTTTATACCAACAATGAGTTCTTAAGCTGTGGCAAAAGCATCTATGGTTCTGCTGCCTGTAGACTTGTGATAGCCATAGGTCCGAAGATAGTTAAGGACTTGTCTCAGAGTTTCTATTGCTATGAACAGACAACATGACCACTGCAACTCGTATGAAGGAAAACATTTTTTTTAAGTATTTATTTTTATTTTGTGTACGTCGGTGTTTTGCCTGCATGTATGTCTGTGTAAGGGGGTTCAATCTCCTGGAACTGGAGCTACAGACAGTTGTGAGCTGCCATGTGGGTGCTGGGACTTGAACCCGGGTCCTCTGGAAGAGCAGCCAGCGCTCTTAACTGCTGAGCCATCTCTCCAACCCCCTGAAGGAAAACATTTCATTGAGATGGCGACTTACAGTTTCAGAGATTCAGTCCATTATCATCATAGTAGGACATGTTGGAGTGCAGGCAGACATGGTGCTGGAGAGGTAGCTGATGCTTCTACATCTTTTTTTATTCCATGATATTTATTGAGCTCTGCATTTTTCTCTGCTCCCCTCCCTGCCTCTCCCCTCCCACCTTCAACCCTCCCCCAAAGTCCCCATGTTCCCAATTTACTCAGGAGATCTTGTCTTTTTCTACTTTCTACTTCCCATGTATATTATATCTTTGTAAGTCTCTCTTAGTGTCTGCATTGTTGTCTAAGTTCTCTGGGATTGTGGTTTGTAGGTTGGCTTTCTTTGCTTTATGTTTAAAAACCACCTATGAGTGAGTACATGTGATAATTGTCTTTCTGTGTCTGGGTTACCTCACTCAAAATAATGTTTTCTAGCTCCATCCATTTTCCTGCAAAATTCAAGCGTCGTTATTTTTTTCTGCTGTGTAGTACTCCATTGTGTAAATGTACCACATTTTTCTTATCCATTCTTCGATTGAGGGGCATTTAGGTTGTTTTCAGGTTCTGGCTATGACAAACAAAGCTGCTATGAACATAGTTGAGCACGTGTCCTTGTGGCACGATTGGATGCTTCTACATCTTGCAGGCAACAGGAAATGAACATTATTTTGAGCATATATAAGACCTCAAAGCCCGCCTCCACAGTCACACACTTCCTCCAACACCACACCTACTCCAACAAGGCCATACCTACTAATAGTGCCATTCCCTTTGGAGGCCATTTTCTTTGAAACCACTACAGTACCATTAAAAAGAAAAGAGACTTTGACACAAAACTGAGATTGAGAAGTAAGAAGATACAATTCTGCACTGCCAAACTTGAGTGTGCTCAAGCCACAACTTCATAAAAATACCCAGTCCAAGCCAGGTCATGATGGCACATACCTTTAATCCCAGAGACAGGCAGATCTCTGAGTGTTCAAGGCCAGTCTGGTCTATAGAGCTAGTTCCAGGACAGGCTCTAAAGCTACAGAGAAACCCTGTCTCAAAAAAAAACAATATTAATTAATTAATTAAAAGTAATAAGAAATATCCAGCCCAACATTTTCTAAGGTGATCATGGGTTTTTTCCTTTTCTAGAATACATGACTGTACCTGTTACCAAGGTTGCCCCCACTCACTTCACATACATTCTTCCCTTTTCTTCCCCATTCTCTTTTTCTCCAAAGATATTTACATATGTATATGGGTGCTTGTATGCACAACAAGAAGAAGGTATTGACTCCTTTTGCAGCTACAGTGATAGACAGTTGTGAACTGCCATATTGATGCTGGGAACTAAACTCAGGACCACTGTAAGAATAGTCAGTATTCTTATCCACTGAGCCATATTCCCAGCCCTCCTCCTCACTCTCTCTCCTTCTAGTGCCTTCATTTCTTCTTTAAATTTTATTTATTTATTTGCTTTATTCGAGATAGGGTTTCTCTGTAGCTTTGGAGCCTGTCCTGGAACTAGCTCTTGTAGACCAGGCTGGCCTCGAACTCACAGAGATCCGCCTGGCTCTGCCTCCTGGGTGCTGGGATTAAAGGTGTGTGCCACCACTGCCCGGCTAAATTTATTTTACTTTTTATAATTGTGTGCATGTGTGTTTGTATGTGCGTGTGTGTGTGTGTGTGTGAGAAAGAGATGTGTGTAAGTATGATGTGTGAATTTGTGGAGGTCAGATGACAGCTTTGTGTGCTTGATTTACTCTCTCCATCTTTGTGTGGGTTGCTGGCTAGTTTTATGTCAACTTGACAGAAGCTATAGTCATCTGAGAGGAGGGAGCCTTAGTTGAGAAAGTCTGTTAATAAGATTGGGCTGTGGGCAAGCCTGTAAGACATTTTCTTAACTAGTAACTCACATGGGCTGGTGCTCCTTGGTTCTATAAGAAAGAGGGCTGAGCAAGCCATGGGGAGCAAACCAGTAAGCAGCACTCCTCCATGGCCTCTGCAGCGCTCACCTCCAGGTTCCTGCCCAGTTTAAGTTCCTGTCCTGACTTCCTTTGATAATGAACTGTCATATGGAAGTAAAAGTCAAATAAACCCCTTCCTCTTCAACTTGCTTTTGGTCCTGGTGTTTCATTTCAGCAATAGAAACCCAAAGATATATGGGTTCAAGAGATTGAATTCTGGCTATGAGGCTTAGCAGCAAGCAACTCTTTACTGGCTGAGCCACCTTGTCCTCACCCAATTCTGTCCCCATCTTAATCCTATCTACATCATTCCTGTGGAGGCCCAAAAATGTGAGCCCATTTCCATGCTGACCAAAGGTCAGAGAGTTGAAACTTACCTTTATTCCTTCGAGGATATTGCATTTCTACCTCAAACAAAGGTCCCACCTAGAAGTAGATCAGAGTTCTGCTCACTCAAGGTTATTGTCAACAGGTGTGGCTAATATCCAGACCTTATATTTCAGGGACAGAGAAGTAGATATGTTTCTACCTCAAACAAAAGTCTAAGGATCCAACTAAGGTTCCAGTTCCCTTAAGGAGATAACTTTGGACTCTACCCAGGGAGAGGTTTGCCAACAGAATGTTTTGGTCTAAAGTGTGAGTGTGACTTGTTTTGTTCTAGCAACAGAATGTTTAACTATGGATGTGGCCCGCAACCTTCAACTGGTTTGTTCATTTCCCTGTATCATGTTAATGCAGTTTGTTTTAAAAAAAAATTTATTCCTACCTCTTGGGGTCAGGGCATTTTAAGCAATTGGAAATTAAATGTGGGTGATTTCAGTATTCACTGGAACTCCCTCCCAGTACTATCCTATGTTTTCTGTTTTATCATTTCCACATTTTTGAACTCTTTATTTATATTTCTAATTCCCATGCCCCTACCCTGACTAGTGGTATTTTTGTCGAGGCTGATCCCTGACATATGGCGCCACAACGTGGGTGTGACCAGTGAACCCTGAAATGCACAGGTCAGGTGTAAAGGGAAGTACATGAGGGACCTCACATGAAGAAATTACACTGCAGATGTAGAGGTGAGTAATGAGTGCTCAGAAATAAATAATAGATAATAAAAAAGGAAAGAGAAAGGAGGGGCAAAACTGGGGAGTAAAACTGTAAATATTTGTAAATATGGGACAAGGAAATAGTATTCAATTGTCTGTACAGTTGTTTGGATGTATTTTGATAGTTAGAGGAGCTGATGTGGAGCAGAAACAAAAATAAAGATATTTTTAGAGTTTGTAAATATTATATTCCTGTCCCTGTGCTGGCAGTGTATACACTGCTGCCTTCCAGCTGCTCCAGGACTCAGAGAGGTCAAAGTGTGCCTTCCCCCTTGCAAGAGGGGTGCTCTGGTCATCTACTTGCAGCCTCTGTTGCTACTGAGCCGGTGGGAAGAATGAAGGGAATGTGGCATTTGGCCTAGCAATGGCCTGGGTTACTGCTGAGATCGTGGCAGTCCATGCACAAGTGCTGTAGCCAGCTGAGTCTGACCCATGCTGTGCAGGAGACAAGAAAGTTTGAAGGGCTCTACCTCCCCCGTCAGCACTTGGAGTTGGTCAATGGAAATGTCTAGAGGCTAATTGACCCACGAGCCAAGGAGCCTATATGGATAAATCTATGACTTTTAACAGAGAAGAGTGCTGGGGACCAGCCTCAACCAAAACACCTCTGCCAGGGTAGGGTGTAGGGATTTAGAAATATAGTAAAGAAGATGGAGATGCAAATGAAAATAATAAAATGGAGAAACATATAGGATAGTATTGGGAGGGAATTTCTGTGAGCCTGAAAATTCACCCGTGTCTAATTTCCAACTGCCTAAGATACCCCAGACCCCAAATGCAGTAGGGAGGTCGCTTGCTCACCCTGGCTGCCCAGAACCGAAATAATCACAGAGAAACCATATTATTTAAATCACTGCTTGGCCTATTAGCTATAGCTTCTTATTGGCTAACTCCTTCATCTTAATTTAACCCATATCTATTAATCTGTGTATTGCCACATGACAGTGGCTTACCGGGTAAAGTTCCCAGAGTCTGTCTCCAGTGGTTCCATTGCTTCTCTCTGACTCCGCCCTTCTTTCTCCCACCATCCACTTAGTTTTCCCCACCTAGCTCTGCTCCGCCCCGCACTGCTATGCTATAGGCTCAAGGCAGTTTCTTTATTCATTAACGCTAATCACAGCATACAGAGGGAAATCCCACAGCACCCAAAAGGTAGGAGTAAGACAAAAGACTGCATTAACGTGATACAAGGAAATGAACATACCAATTGAAAGTTGTGGGCTACATTCATAGTTAAACATTCTGTTGCTGGAACAAAACAAGTCATGCTCACACCCTAGACCAAGACACTCTGCAGGCAAACCACTCCCTGGGTGGAATCCAAAGTTATCTCCATAAAGGGAACTGGAACTTAGTTGGATCCTCAGACTTTTGTTTGAGGTAGAAACACATCTACTTCTCTATTCCTGGAGCACAAGGTCTGGATATTAGCCACAGCTGTTGACTAGAATCTTGAGTGAGCAGAACTCTCCAATCAACACCTACGTGGGATCTTCGTTTTCAGGTAGAAGCACAATAACCTTGAAGGAACTAGAGGAAAGTTCCAAACTCTTTGACCTTCAGTCAACGTGGAAACAGGCTCACATTTCCGGACCTCCACAGGAGAGGATTCAGGAATTCTCCTAATTTTGTGATTACAAAATTTAAAATAAAAAAGCAAGGATAGTAGAAGTTGGCATGGCTATGCCTGCCTAAGCTCATGGATGCATCAATCTCAAAGTGGCTGTAATGGCTGACACCTGAGAATCTGAGCGAACTTTGTCAGCTGCCTCTAATGCTGGCCTGTGTGGCAGGACCGCTGAACTGGCCTGTACCCAGCCCAGGCAGAGCGGCAATGAGGTGCCAGCCTCCTGGTCCCAAGTACCCAGGCAGGACAGCCAAGCAGCAGAAAGAGCATGACTTGCGCCCCACTGTGAGGTCCAGCTTCAGTTGTTTTTATGGCTACACCTCCCTGTTTCACCAGTTAAGGTATTAAACCATTATTTTGAAGCAGTAGCTTGCATAGCCCAAAAGAGCAGGATGGAATCTAGGAGATATTTTGGCAGAGAATCAGCTGTGATCAACGTTCCTTATACTAAGCAACAGATTGATTGTTATTTCAAAATACTGATTCTTGGGCAATTGTGTTTGCTCAATTTGAAGGCCAGATTAATAATTTTTTCCCAGCTGATCCATTGCTGCAATTTGCACAACTATATTCCTTTATATTTCCTAAAGTTGTAGTAAAAGATCCTTTAAAGGATGTTATATTAATTTTTACAGATGGTTCTTCCAACGGAAGAGCTGTGTAAGTGGTTAATCGTGAAGGACTTGTAGTGCAAACAGAACTGGCCTCTGCTCAAATAGTTGAGAACTATGAGCTGTTGCTATCGTTTTTCAGCTTTTTGCAAATAAGGCATTTAATCTATATACCGACAGCCAATATATACTTAATGCTCTTCAAGCCCTAGAAACTGTTCCATATATTGGGACAAGCAATAAGTGAATTAAGGTGTTCCAGAAAATTAAAAATGCCATACAACAAAGAAGCTTGGCATGCTTTGTAGGGCATATTGGAGCACATTCAAATCCTCCCAGTCCTTTAGTTGAAGGTAATACTTTAACTGATAAGCTTACAAAAATAATTGCTTTATCTCAGGTTAAGCTTGCTCAGTGATCACACGCTTTGCATCATCAGAATAGTATAAATTTTTTTTTGTTTTGTTTTTTAAGACAGGGTTTCTCTGTAGCTCTTGGAGCCTGTCCTGGAACTAGCTCTTGTAGACCAGGCTGGTCTCGAACTCACAGAGATCCACCTGCCTCTACCTCCTGAGTGCTGAGATTAAAGGTGTGCGCCACCACCGCCGGGCTCAGAATAGTATAAATTTAAGAAAACAATTTAGATTAACTAGAGAAGCTGCTCTCCAAATGGTTAAGCAATGCGATTTATGCCCACAGTATTTGCCTGAACCTCATCTGGGAGTAAATCACCAAGGACTATTTTCTAATAATTTGTGGCAAATGGATGTTGCTCATATTGCAGAGTTTGGCAAATTAAGATATGTGCATGTAACAATTGATACATATTCAGGATTCTTGATGGCCACTGCACAAACTGGGGAAGCCACTAAGCATGTAATAACTCATTGCTTAAAATGCTTCTCATATATGGGGACCCCAATTCCCAGAACCCACATGGCAGCTTACAACTGTTTGTAGTTCAAGTTCCAGGGTTTCTGACATACTCACACAGAAATACAAACAGGTAAAACACCAATGCCCATAAACTTTATTTTTTTTCCCTTGATATTTATTGAGTTCTACATTTTTCTCTGCTCCCCTCCCTGCCACTCCCTTCCCTCCTTCAACCCTCCCCCAAGGTCCCCATGCTCCCAATTTATTCAGGAGATCTTGTCTTTTTATACTTTCTACTTCCCACGTAGATTAGATCTATCTAGGTCTCTCTTAGTGTCCGTATTGTCTAAATTCTCTGGGATTGTGGTTTGTAAGCTGGTTTTCTTTGCCTTATGTTTAAAAACCACCTATGAGTGAGCACATGTGATAATTGTCTTTCTGTGTCTGGGTTACCTTACTCAAAATAATGCTTTCTAGTTCCATCCATTTTCCTGCAAAATTCAGGCTGTCGTTATTTTTTTCTGTTGTGTAGTACTCCATTGTGTAAATGTACCACATTTTTTTATCCATTCTTCGATCAAGGGGCATTTAGGTTGTTTCCAGGTTCTGGCTATGACAAATAAAGCTGCTATGAACATAGTTGAGCACATGTCCTTGTGGCACGATTGAGCATCCTTTGGATATATACCCAAAAGTGGTATTACTGGGTCTTGAGGAAGGTTGTTTCCTAATTTTCTGAGAAATCGCCACACTGACATCCAAAGGAGCTGTACCAGCTTGCATTCCCACCAGCAATGCAGAAGTGTTCCCTTTTCTTCACAGCCTCTCCAGCATAAGTTGTCATCAGTGTTTTTGATCTTGGCCATTCTTACACGTGTAAGATGGAATCTCAGAGTTGTTTTGATTTGCATTTCTCTGATGACTAAGGATGTTGAACATTTCCTTAAGTGTCTTTCAGCCATTTTAGATTCCTCTGTTGAGAGTTCTCTGTTTAGGTCTGTGCTCCATTTTTTTATTGGATTATGTGTTTTTTTGGTGTCCAATTTCTTGAGTTCCTTATATATTTTGGAGACCAGACCTCTGTCTGATGTGGGGTTAGTGAAGATCTTTTCTCATTCTGTAGGCTGTTGTTTTATCTTGTTGACCGTGTCCTTTGCTTTACAGAAGCTTTTCCGTTTCAGGAGGTCCCATTTATTAATTGTTTCTCTCAGTGTCTGTGCTGCTGGGGTTCTATTTAGGAAGTGGTTCCCTGTGCCAATGTGTTCAAGCATACTTCCCACTTCTATAAGGTTCAGTGTGGCTGGCTTTATGTTGAGCATAAACTTTATTTTATAAATTGAAAAATAAAAAGAAAAGGACTTTCCCCTAACAGGATGTTTTTTCAATAAAAATTTGATTTAATGAATCACTATATTGGATTTATTTTCCCTTCAGAAACAAATTGTGTTATAAAAATTAAATGACATGTCTCTAAACTGTGTTCCCCCCCCCAAACAATGAGATCGTTCCTTATCAGTGGCACCACCTTAGGTGAATTCTTCCATGGATTTGTCAGCATTGCTGAAAAGCTTAGGGCAAAACCTCTTCCAGATTTTGTAAGACATAAGCTACAGCATGACCTTGGAAGATCCTTTTCTTATTTTAGCCGAACCACATTCTGCTTTGAGAAAGGTCAAACTCAAAGCAAGGACACAGCTTTTCTGTGTCTTTCATGAGGTTGTCAACCAATGCAGCATGCAAGTCAAAGGGGTCATTTGCGATCTCTGGACTCTTTACAATATTATGTCCAGGTGTCTAATCCTCTGACCCACCTTTCCTATATTTATGCTGCTTTATTAATGATAAGTTAATGCTAAATCATTATTGCTTTGAAACGATATTGATTATTCTGAAATTAAAATTTCTTTTTTCTTTGAATAATTTGAAGTTTCGTGCTTCCTTATAGGGTTCCAGAAGCCCATGCGTCCTCTGTCTTTCCTGACTTTTCTATCTTGGACGATTTCTGTTGTACTCATTGCTTTAGAGTTGTTGGTTATATGATTGGGACAGTTTGCCAAGACAAAGCTTTAAGACAAGTGCTATGGTAAAAGTAAAATGCTGTGGATCCCCAAGTGGTTTCAGTGGGCAGTGGGTCCCGAGACCATGCCACAGGTCCCAAGAGCAGCCAGTCCCAGGCAGGGACGGCACAGTTCCCTGAGTGGCTGCAGTGGGCCATGAGTTCCAGGCAGGGAGCCATATGGTGGGTGAGAGTCCCATGAGGAGAGACAGAGGGATGGGCACACCATGAGACCATGCCAGAAGTCTCAAAAAGCGGCTGGTTCTGGGCAGGGAGCCACACAATGGGCAAGAGACAGACAGATAGGCACGCCATGCAGAGTGAGGTTGGATATTTATTTAGTGGGTTATGGAAGGGAAGGGGAGAAGGGGGAAGAGCAGAGAGAGAGGTAGAGAGAGAGAGAAAGAGAGAGATGGGGAAGGGGAGAAGTGGGGAGAAGGGAGAGACAGAAGCTGCCTCTTCAAGAGGGAGATGGAAAAGGAAGAGACTCAGGCTGCAAGCAGGAAGGAAGATCTGCCAGTCTCAGCAGATGGGAGGAAGTGGGGGCTGGGGGCGTGGCTTGTCTCTTAAAGGGACAGGACAGATCATTATAACAAGGTTTTTCATTTTACCAGTTAGATATCAGTTCTGAACATGGACAGTGAAGATGTGCTAGAACTAAGGTCAGGCAACTCCATCTGTGTTCAGTTTAGTCAGGACAGGCCTGGCAATGTTCAGTGATTTCTAGAGACATGCCTTTTTTTTTTAGACAGGCTTTCTCTGTAGCTTTGGAGCCTGTCCTGGATCTAGCTCTTGTAGACCAGGCTGGTCTCGAACTCACAGAGATCTGCCTGCCTCTGCCTCCCGAGTGCTGGGATTAAGGGCATGCGCCATCACCACCACCGCCTGGCATAGAGACATGCTTCTTGGGATATGGTGTGCCACAGACCGGCTCAGGGGAGCCCCTCAGACCGTGGGAAAATCAGGGTCTTGGTACCAGGAAGGCACAAGTTAGGCGAATGACAGACAGACACAACACATAAGAGAGTGGTTTGAATCTGCTGCAACTTTACTGAATTAATGTTGTCATTATATAGCATTCAAACAAAGAACAAACCAGAAGGTCACGTATCATTACTTGGCATAGTATGAAGGCTTCTTTTAGTCACATTAGCGATGAGCACGTCCTTGGAAGGGAAACTCTTATCCTTGGGAACATAGACCTCAAACAAGTGGTTTCATTTTATCCAGGAATAGAAAGTTTCTGTCTCATATTTGCTATCATGGCCCTTCTTTTTTCTCACCCTTTCTTTATCTCCTCTAGTAGCCTAATATGCCTAATCAGTTCTCTGCACCTGCTGCAATATACTTCTTTGTACTTTCTCATGTAGCATACACAATGGGGGTTGGGATTTAGCAAGCCTATCCAAAAATAGTAGAGCTAAATAATTCTATTTTTGTCCCTCAACTATCATATACTTATGACTATCCTCCTCATAACTTTCTGTGTATGGAATGGGGTCATCTGGTGACTCAGTTGTACTCCTGGGTGGTTCCCACCATATATCCCTGATCCTAAGCTTTATTAACCCATGAGCCTTATGTGTTAGAATGCCCAATATTGTAAGGGATTTTTTCCTAGTTTATTTACTCCCAGAATGGGGGGTTTCCTAACAACATCTTAACCTATGTTTCCCCCAAATCATCAGTCCTATTTAGGAAAAGTTCCTGCTGCTGTAACTCATCCATAATGCCCCCACTGATCTCTTATTGCTATCATCCAGAATTTACACACAATTTTGTGTCAACTTTTTTTTTTTTTTCAGTTTTTCGAGACAAGTTTTCTCTGTGTAGCCTCTTTTGGAGCCTGTCCTGGAACTCACTCTGTAGACCAGGTTGGCCTTGAACTCACAGAGATCCACCTGCCTCTGCCTCCTGAGTGCTGGTATTGAAGGTGTTTGCCACCAAGGGCTTGAAACACTGGAGGCATCTTGAGCACTGTATTAGTATCATTATCAGAATTATCAATCCCAGGAACATAAAGGGGTTCTCTGGTAAAATTATACGTTTTGGCCAAGTATAGCAAAGAACATTATCAGGAAACAGGAGAGAATAGCAGAGGCAGCTAACCATCTATGACAGCATTTGCCAGTTGCTCGAATCTTCCATTCGAGTTCATGACCTGAGCTGATTGCTAAGGAACTGCCGGAGGCCTATCAGCGAACGGCATGAACCCCCCCAGCCTGTGTCCTCCGGACCAGAGGCTTCGTTGTCACACAGGCGACACCACTGTGGGTGTGGCAGTGGTGGTGTAAACTGAAACTGTACTTTTGTTTTCCGGCCACCAGATCCAAATAATCACACAGAAACAGAAAGACTTCCCACATTATGGTGGCCTCATTTTAAAAGTTACTTAACGTCAGGCAGTGGTGGCGTATACCTCTAGTCCCAGCACTTAGGAGGCAGGTGCAGATGAATCTCTGAGTTCAAGGCCAACCTGGTCTACAAGTAAGTTCCAGGACAGCCAGGGGATACACAGAGAAACCCTTTCTCGAAAACAACCAAAACCAAACTAAATAATTACTGTAACAAACAGATGGCGAGAAACTGACAGTTTCAATGGAAATGAAGGTGAGACCAACAACTGGCTTTATTAGGAGAGAGTACCAGAGCCTTGCTACTGCAAGAACTATTAAATATGAGAGTCTTTTCATCAAATGCTGTACTGGCTGGTTTTGTGTCAACTTTTTTTTTTTTTTTCAGTTTTTCGAGACAAGTTTTCTCTGTGTAGCCTCTTTTGGAGCCTGTCCTGGAACTCACTCTGTAGACCAGGTTGGCCTTGAACTCACAGAGATCCACCTGCCTCTGCCTCCTGAGTGCTGGTATTGAAGGTGTTTGCCACCACTGCCCAGCATTTTGTGTCAACTTGACACAAGCTAAGAGTCATCAGAGAGGAAGGAATCTCAGCTGAGGAAATGCCTCCATGAGATCTGGATGTAAGTCCTTTTCTTAATTAGTGACCAATGCAGGAGGGCTCAATCCATTGTGGGTGGTGCCATCCCTGGGCTGGTGGTCCTGGGTTCTATAAGAAGGCAGGCTGAGCAAGCCAGGAGAAGCAAGTCAGTAACTAGCACCCTCCATGGCCCCTGCATCAGCCCCTGCCTCCAGGTTCCTGCCCTGTTTGAGTTTCTGTCCTGACTCCCTTCAATGATAAAAAGCAATATGGAACTGTAAGCCAAATAAACCCTTTCCTCCCCAGCTTGCTTTTTGGTCATGGTGTTTTGTCATAGCAATAGAAACCCTAACTAAGACAAACACTATTGAAGTACCAAAGTTCTTCCATTTTGTTCTCTGCCTCCATTTTGTGTCTTGTGTAAGCTATTTCCTGTAAAACATTTTAGTTCTCAAAAATGGCCAGGGGCAAAAGTAACAGGGTAGCATCTGGAAAGTACAGATAACCGCAGACTGTCCCCTCCTGAAAGTAAGCCAATGAGAAAACTTGACAAGCAACAGGCAAGGTTCGAAAATAAAATTTCTGAAAAGTCCCTAGATACGAGCCAATCAGGATTGAAATTTTCATCCCACACCCCACTAATGTAACTTTTCTGGTTTTTGCCTTTAAATAATGCCCTATAGAAGGGCCGGGTACCTCCTCTTGCCACTGCTGCGCCAGTTGCTTTGATGAGGTCCCTGCCAGTTTGTATTGTGCACACAAGAAACCTTGCTTTTGCATTTTGGTGAACTGGTCTCCCTGGTGGTCTTTTGGGGTCCCCATGGACTGGGCACAACAACTATAAAATTTGTGTTTATGACAAGGAATTCATACCTTTTTCTCTTTCCCACCTTGTAAGACTTTTATGCAAACATTGTAATTACCCCACATGAGGTAACCTTTGTTCACACAAAGCCATCTGTTGCACTCCAGGAATTTGATGACAATGCTGACCTTTTCCCCTTGGAACAGTGACCCTTTTCCCTTTTTTTCCTCATATCCTATGTACCAATTCTTTTGAGACTAGCCAAGTGAATAAGACCATGAGGTCAAACCCCAGACAATGGTGGAAAGACAGTCACCACCTGATTTAGTATTTAAAAAAACCAAAAAACCAGTCCCAAGAGAAACATCTACAATACAGATCCTGCACCTATGGCTCAGGAGTGATTTTGAAAGAGTGGGCAGAAAGATTATAGGATCCAGAGGATGGGGGAGTTTGCTATGAGACTGTGTCTCTTAGGAACATCAGAAGCTGCACCCATAAAGTCTCACCAACATGACGACCTAAACAGGAGCTGAACAAGAACAATAGGCATGACAAAGAGGACCAAGGAAAGCCTATGAGGCCTCAATTCTATACAAAGAACTAGAGGCAGCTAAGGAATGCTGAGAACAGGAGAAATGGTCTTTTACCCAGGGAGGAGCACATCAGTTGATTTTCTAATATGTAGGCCCATATTTCTACATGGTATTGAGGCCAGAATCTCAGGCCATAGTTTGCACCTGCTGCACCTGAGGTGGTCGCGTAGCCTTCCAGACAGGCTGTCGCTACCCTATAAAGGGTCAGGATGTTGTTCTGCTCCTTCTTTGTAATTTGCAGGATGCCTGAAAAGAGACGTTAATTTAGCCTACATGACAGAGCTAGCATGCAGAGCAGGAAGACGTGACAGAGCAGGCATACATAGATGTGGACGTGACCAGATACATTCACCTGGTTACCTAAGAGACAGAATGCTAATGAATTTTCCCCTCAGCTTATGTTTTGGTATATAAGGCTGTTTGGAGAATAAACAGGAGAATTTTCAGGATGTGAACTTAGGGTTACATGAGGGATCACTGAGAACCTCCCTCCCGATAAAGCCATGTGAGTTGTGTCTTTAATCCCACGCCTCCCTCTGGTCCAGAGATAGCTTATGTTGGGGCTGGCACTGGACCCCGACACTAATCCCAAGTGATCAGCTCTGAAAACATACATATACACATAACACATATAGACTGAGAAGGTTGTGTTGATGTATTTAGGAATATACATGTATATTCCTAAACAACAACTAAAAAAAAAAAAAGGAGGCCATGAATCTGAAAGAGATCAAGGAAGGTAATATGGAAGGGTTTGAAGCGACGAAAGGAAAGGGGGAGTTGATGTAATTATACTATAATAAAAAAAGTAATATAAATAATATTTTTTAAAAAGAATAAAAATAGTGCCCTTTCTGTCTGTTTGCTCTCCTAGCACACCCTCAAGATCCAGAGAAAGTTCGATTCAGACACTTAAATGGTGTTGTGCTCTTTCTCTGTGAGACCGTAAGCATATTTATAACACTAGCATCGTCCTCCTCACCATATCTGTGAGCTCTTTCATAGCAGGAGCCTGTCAGCTGAAGGGGTGGGGCGTGACTTGACTTCCAGGAAAAAGACAGAAAGTATGGGGGTGTCCATGGTCTAACAACAATAACATATATATATATATATATATATATATATATATATATTTAGTGTCAGTGTTCTATTGTTGTGAAGAGACACCATGACTAACTATGTCAACTTTTATAAAATAAAGCATTTAATTGGTGCTTGCTTAGAGTTTCAAAGCTGTCAGTCCATCATCCTCACAGCAGGGAGCAAGATGGCAAGCAGACATCATGCTGGAGAAGTGACTGAGAGTTCCACATCCAGATCTGCAGGCAGCAGAGAGAGAGAGAGAGAGAGAGAGAGAGAGAGAGAGAGAGAGAGAGAGAGAGAGAGCGCCACTGGGCCTGGCTTCCCTGATGCCTATGGGGGCCATTCTTATTTAAACCACTGTGTATGTGTGTGTGTGTGTGTGTGTGTGTGTGTGTGTGTGTGCATATGAAAATGTATTTAAATCTAGAGCCACATACGAGAGAAAATACATAGTATTTTTCTTAAACTCCATTACCCTCTTGTTCTTCACATTTTAAGCTCATTTATTCCCTTATATAGCCCTTTGTACTCTTACATCATATACATGTTATATATGAATATGTATGTTATATATTTAAATCTAAGATTATTTATATGAGAGAAAACAAGATATTTGTCCAAGTTTGGTTTATTTCACTTAACATGATGGTCTCCAGTACCATCCATTTTCTTACAAATGACATAATTTAATTTTTCTTCATTGCTGAATGAAGCTATCCTCTCTATATATATCTTTCTTTTTTTTAAATCCATTCACCTGTCGATGAGCAGCTGGGTTGATCTCATGTCTTGGATATTATGAATAATGCTGCAGTAAACATGGTGGTACAAGTGTCTCTGGTATGTCGACCTGGATTCCTCCAGGTATGCCCAGGGTGTTTCCCTAGAGTCTGAAGGGGTGATTTACCAGTCTCTGTGATTCCATAGCTTTTCTCAATTAGTGTCCTTTCAGGAACAGCAATGGAAATGAGATCACCTACACTTGCACACTTTCACGGGGATTACCTCCCCCAAGAGTAGTACCAGGTCACAAAATGGAGGGTCACCAGCTAGAAATACATGTGATGGTTTCCAGTCCAGGGCTGTGAAAATACTGCTAACTTCAAGGAGACAAGCTGAACATCTCGGTAACACAGAATCCTCTCAATGGAGTCAGAACTGCTCTTTAGTCCACAGAAGTTCATCATCCACAAAAGATGCTATTATCTCCTGTCTGGTTGGATCATTTTGTGCTCAAGGAGATTCTCCAAGTTGAAGATCACCTTGATGACAACAAGGTACCGTGTTTGGTTTTCTGTAAGCATTGTTTCCTGTTTATTACAATTTATATAAAATGAGGAATGCCTTAAAACAGGCAACGTCTTGCACAGAAAGCTGGCTACGTATTTGTTACCACTCTAAACTGCAGACTCAGAAAACCTTGAGCAAAGACCAAAAATTTTGTTTCTGAGGATCCATCATGATTGATGCAAATTTAGCCATGTATGGAGGTAGAGGCAGGCAGTTCACCACACATTCAAGGTCAACCTGGCTGTACAGTGAGTTCCAGACCAACCAGAGCTATGGATCAAGACCTTGTCTCAAAAACAAACAAGTAAAAAAAAAACAAACAAACAAAAAACAAAAGAAAAGAAAAAGCATAAAAAAGGAAGGGAGGGAGGAGGAAGGGGTGAGTAGGAAGGAGGACATTTTTCATGTGTTGAGAAGGACTGCATCTGTACCAATTTGCTTTTAGCCCATAAAACCCTCCATTCACACTCTGACCTCCACTGTGCCATGGCTATCAGCTTGTGCTGCTGGGAAATGCCAAGCCTGTGATAATTACAGTACAATATCATTCTTTATCTATTCTGCTCCCAGCTGGCACAGAATGTCCCTTGGACTGATTTCTAGACACTCTATTCATTGTTGTTCTAAGTGGTATTTTTTTTAAACTTCTTTTTTTCTTTTATTTTGGTTTCTCTGTGTAGCTTTGGAGCATGTCCTGGAACTAGCTCTTGTAGACCAGGCTGTCTTTGAACTCACAGAGATCCACCTGCCTCTGCCTCCCGAGTGCTGAGATAAAAGGTGTGTGCCACCACCGCCCAATACAATTTTATTTCTCATGCTTTACAGAAACATTGCTCCTTGTGAATTGATTTTTATATGCAGCAACCTTACAAAACTCTTTCTCTAACAACTGGCCTATAGAATAGTCTATCATCTACCATCTGCAAATAACGACACTTTACTTCTAGTTTTTGAATACTTCTTTTTGTCTTATTGGGCTGGGCGTACCTGCTAGTGTAATGTCCAATAGCTGGAATGTGGGGGTATTGTTTTTGTTGGAGATGATTTTTTGTGTGTGGAGGTTCTAGACAGGCTTTCTTTGTGAAACAGTCCTGGCTTGTTCTACAACTCACTCTGCAGACCAGGCTACCCTCAAATTGCACCACCAGCACCTGGCTAAGCTACAAACTTTTTAAGAGTCTGATTTTACTATTGGTTGGTTGTGCTGTCACATAGGGGTTTCTTACCTCATGTGTCTTGTGTTTTCTGATTGTGAGGTTGTGTTCCCTGGAACATTGTAGTAATTTTCTTTTTCACCTTTTGTTTCTTTTTCTTTTGATGCTGGGGATAGCACCCAGGACTTTGTGCCTCTGAGGCAAGGGATCTACCTGTAAGTAGATCCCAAGTCTTCTTTTTAACTTTTATTTTGAGAGTAAGTCTCACAAAGTTGCCTAGGCTGACTGCGAACTTGCCCTGTAGCACAGGCTGGCCTTGAACTTGGTGTCCTCCAGCTTCAGCTCCCCAAGTAGCTGAGGTGAAAAAGTCTGGGCTGGGTCTTCTGGCCCATCGTGGGAATTTTTGAAGCATGAATTTAAAGTGCAGTCATCAAAAAGGACTTGTATTTGTCACATGTTGGGGGTGGCTAATCTAGGCCCACTTAGGCTAACCGTTTAGATCAAGGGGTTTCAGGCCCTGTAAGAAGTGTGACGCTACTGAATGCATGGGGTGGGGACAAAGTTGATGGTGAGCAGGAAAGAAAGAGTGGGGGAGGAGAGAGAGGGCGTGAGAGAGGGTGGAGAGGGCAGAGAGAACACAGGAATTAAGGGTAAGGACAAGGATGTCTTCTCAGAGTATTCAGTGGCCCATGGGAACCTTTCAAATCCAAACCATAACAATCCATTTAGCAGAGTCTCGTTTTGTAGAACCCAGGGCCTCTGTGCGTGAAGGGCAAGCACTATTACTCTACCTCTGAGCAACATTCCCAGCCCTAGTGAGACACCAGCACAGCTTTCCGGCTGTCTGTGGAGAAATCTGCTTTTTTGTTGTTGTTATCTATTCATTTGTTGTTTGTTTGGGACCAGGGACTGAACTAGGTGCTTCAATCTCTACCCTCTGGCCAGACCCACAGCCTAGGGACCCTCTCTGCTTTGGAAGACCCATCTTGGAAGCACTCAAGTTTTTCTCTTGCTGTTTTCATTGATCAAGTTTCAAGTGCTGGGTCACAAGGGACCAGCAGTTGCCCTCAGCTAAACACTTGCCCGTTATTCCTCTGGTGGTTTACACCTTCATCCCCAGGCAGGCCAGACGGTCAAGACCATTCTAATCATGGAGAATTTTAAATTGTTCTTTACTGAGAGTTACTCTGAGCAGACAGGCTCCCATGTTGTCACAGACGAAAAGTTTCATCACTGTTTACATTTTTTTTTCCTAAAATTTCAAATCTTTTTAATGCTTTCATTTTTTTGTTGTTATTGTTTTTTTGAGACAGGGTTTCCCTGTAGCTTTGGAGCCTGTCCTGGAACTAGCTCTTGTAGACAAGGCTGGTCTCGAACTCACAGAGATCCACCTGCCTCTGCCTCCCGACTGCTGAGATTAAAGGCGTGTGCCACCACCCCCCCCCCCGGCTAATGCTTTCACTTTTTAAATTAAGTAATAATTAAGATATGTAGAACTATTCAATGCAATGCCCATCAAAATCCTAGCAAAATTCTTCAAAGACCTCGAAAGAATGGTACTCAACTTCATATGAAAAAGCAAGATTATCTGGTTCTATCAATCACTGTTCTTGTCCTTTCTTTCTTTCTTTCTTTCTTTCTTTCTTTCTTTCTTTCTTTCTTTCTTTCTATCTATCTTATCTTATCTTATCTTATTTTTTTAAGACCTCATTGTGTAACCCTGACTGGCTTGGAACTTTATGTAGACCAGGCTGGCCTTAAATTCACAGAGATCTACCTGTCTCTACCTCCTGAACGTCAGTATTAAAGGTATATCCTACTATATCTGGGTGTAACCTTTTTCCTTAGGCAAGGAAACATACAAACAAAAAAACCCAAATACAACAAAAACCAGACACCAACTCAAAATCAAAATCATCCACAGGGAATTTACCCATAATTCTATCATCCTAACAAATGAATCATCTTCATTTTTTTCATATTTACTGTCTTTGGTCATGACTGACATTCTTTTAAGTAACAAACTGCCAATCCAAATGCAAGTTATTCTTGAGCTTTAAGAGATATTTACGTAAGTCTCGGGGGATAGAGCCACAAGAGAAGCTTATTAGTTGTTTTCAAAAATTCTTTGAGGTGCTAAAGAGATAGCTCAGTGGTTAAAAGATGTACTGCTCTTACAGAGGAGCGGAGTTTGATTCCAGCACCCACATTGGAGAGCTTAGAACCACCTTAACTCCAGTTCCAAGGAGATCGATGTCTCTAGGTTCCAGCACACACACACACACACACACACACACACACACACACACACACACACAATTGTTCACTATTGCATTCCTTGAGCCACCTACTATGTAGCTTGTAGGTTAGGGACAATTAATGATGAATAAACGAACAAAAATGAATGGAGCCGATTTAAAAGGACTATGTGTGCTGCTAGGGTCTAGAGCAAACAGGTAAAAATAGGGCTGCTTGTGTCTCAGCTTCTTCCTAGCTTGGCCTGAGACAGTGAAAAGGAGGCTCTTTGAGTTGTGCTGGTGAAGTCTCTGTCCCCTTCTAGTGGTCTTGGCCTCTCAGCTCTACCTGTAGGACAGGGAGACATATTTTTAAAAGTCCTCGCTTTCCTCTGTTGTAATTTAAAAAGTGGCAACAGAGTTCACGTGAGGGGGGAAACCTTTTTATTAGGAGAAAGAGAACATAAAAAGGGGAAAAACAGATAAATAAAAAGGGGGAAGGGGAGGGAAAACTGGCCTCTGGTAGCAGGAGCAGCATAAGAAGAGAGAGAGAAAGAAAGGGGGTGGGGGAAAGAAAGGAACACACACACACACACACACACACACACACAGAGAGAGAGAGAGAGAGAGAGAGAGAGAGAGAGAGAGAGAGAGAGAGAGATGGGAGGTAGGCAGGGCCCTTTTAATGTGCATGAGGTGCTCTTAGTAACTACAGCTGAGGATGTATCCTGTCAGAGCCACAAGGGCAGGCCAGTACAGATGCCTGAACACTAACATCCTCTACCTGCTAGGGTTGCTGTGATGGTTTGAATGAGAATGGCCCCTGTAGGCTCGCATGTTTAAATATTTGGTCCCTAGTTGGCGGAACTGTTTGGGAAGGATTAGGAGGTGTGGCTTTGTTGGAGGAGATGTGTCACTGAGGGCAGGCTTTGAGGTTTCAAAAGATTTGTGTCATTCCAAGTGTCTCTGTTTCCTGCTCAGGGTTTGAGCTATGTGCTCCCAGCTCCTGCTGCTACTGCCTGCAGCCTACTGCCTCTGCTCTGCCATCATGGATGCTAACTCTCTAGAACCTCAAACCCCAAACCAACTCTTTCTTCTATAACTTGCCTTGGTCATGGTGTTTTAGCACAGCAATAGAAAAGTAACTGATATTGTAATGGTTTAAGTAAAATGCTGCAGTTCCCCCGAGGGGTGCAGCAGCAGAAACACTGCAGGTCCCCAAGTGGCAGCAGTGGGGAGCGGGTCCCGAGACCATGGCAGGCCATGAAGGCAGCGAGTCCCAGGCAGGGAGCCTCATGGCAGGTGAGAGACTGAGAGCAGCAAGTCCCAGGCAGGGAGCCACGTGGTGGGTGAGAAACCAAGACGGATAGGCACGCCATGCAGAGTGAAGTTGGATATTTATTTAGTGGGTTATGGAGGGGAAAGGGGAGAAAGGGAGAAGGGAGAAGAGCAAAGAGGCAGAGAGAGAGAAAAAGAGAAAGAGGGGTGGGGGAGAGGAGAGGAGCCATGGCAGCAGCTACCTCTTTGGGAGAAAGACAGAAAAGGAAAGAGAGGCTCAGACTGCAAGAGGAAGGAAGATCCTCCTGCCTTGGGTTTGGATGGAGAGGGGGGAGTGGACAGGGCTTGTCTCTTAAAGGGACAGCACAGACTATTACAGATACAGTTTACAGTTGCCGTAAGTATTCTATGAATCACATAAATGTAAAGTCTGAGTGTTTAGCCTATTGCATGTTCAGAGACTTAGGAGGACTCATGGGGGCCACAATCAGAGTGACAGGCAGGACTCAAGGAAGCTCTGGAGATACTTGTTTGATAGTGATTTGGAAAGGGCAGTCAGACACTTACACTGGGACACAGTATTGCGTACAGAAACCCCATGACTAAAAGTGAATGGACAAATCTATCACCTCTGTCAGTGGTGGTACAGTACTCTAAAGAGCCAGCAAGCAGGGAACATTTGCTCTTAGGTGACATCATTCTCAGAAGATAGCAGCCAAGAATCTTGAACAGCACCTGGATCTTTTCCCTGCTTCCCCAGAGCTGTGCAGTTTTATCCCTGGGCCATTCTGATGATGTTTCTGAGCATCTGTCCTTGTGACTGTAAGAGCAGCTTTCCTTGGCAAAGATCCCCAGACAAATGGTAGGCCGTGTAACATGTCTGCAGCTATGAAGGGACACACTGGGGACATATATAGCTGTTCTCAATCTGGCTTCCTCTTTCCCTCAGTGGCTGCCAACAGGATGTGACTCCTGAACATGCAGGAGTCATCTTGCACCATGAGGGCGAGAGTGAGAAACTCACAGGAATGCCATGCTGCTGTAATTAGAACATTGGACCAAATCCTGCAGCTGCTTTTCCCATGCTCTTATTGTGTAGCAAAAATAAACCTCTGGGTATTTAAACCACAGAAGTCTAGATTTTTGTTACCTGTAGTTAGGCATCATCTGAACTGATATGATATATTGGGCATCACAGGACTAGCTCTACGGATCAGTTTCACGAGACGTTATTGCTAGGTATTGAGATAGGAATTAGTAGCTTTGGAGGCCATTGGGGTTCTGGGTTAGATGTGGTGGTGCACTTCTTAAATCCCAGTACTCAGGAGACAGAGGCAGAGGCAGGAGGATCTCTTTGAGTTTGAGGCCAGTCTGGTCTATAGAGTGAGCTCCAGGATAGTCAGAAAAATACAGAGAAATATACAGAAAAAAAAGAAAAAAAGGGAAAAAATCTGAGTTACTCCTGTGGTCCTGGGTAGACACATGACATTTGATCTACCCCAAAGGTTACAACATTACATACTATCATTTCATCTGGGTCTCTCAGTCACTTGGAGCCCACCCTCTGGAGGCTGATTTACCTGAAGACAAACTCCGGAGATGGGAGGACAAAAGAGACAATAAATGAAAGTTCCCAGAAGCCCCTCACCTGACACAGTTGCTTGCCACTTTTCAGTGCTAAGCTGGGTTTTCTCGGTTCTAACTCAAAAAGTGTCACATTTCCTTTTCTTTCTTTTTCTTTCCTTTTCTTGGTCATGCTTACTCTGACATTCTGTGCTTTCCTTCTGTTTCTCTAAAGACCTTAACCTTTCCTGCTCCTACAGCTGCTTACCCAACTTAAAAGGCATGACTCTCTCCTCTCCATTTCCTTCCTCCCACAGCTTGCCTGTCCTGTTTGTTTCTCTAAAACTCTAATAAAATGGGGTCTTGAGAAATATTCAGCTGCTAAGAGCACTTACCATTATTGCATAGAGCATAGGCTGGGTTCCCAGCACCTGTGTCAGGGCTCACTGACTCCTAAAATTCTAGTTCTGGGAGATCCAATGCTTTTTTGTCTCTAAGGTATCTGCATGTACATGGCACACATAAAACACACAGGAACACACACACACACACACAAACAGAGACAACAAATCTTTGCTAGTCATGGTAACAAGCATGGTGATGTATGTTTTTAATCTCACTATGTAGTCCTGGCTGGCTTGAAACTTAATATATCACCATGCCTGGTTTTGAACTCACAGAGACCCACCTGCCTCTGTGTCTCAATGCTGGGATTAAAGCCAAGCACCACCACAGAAGGCAATTACATTATAAGTAGGTGTTATTTTTTTTTAACAGAAGCAAGAATGTTTTGACTTTTTGGATTTAAAAATATCACTCTTCTCGAGGAATCTGATTTTCATTAACTTTTAAGACTGACTCATGTAAAAGCTGTTTGTCAGATCTGGGTACAAGGACGGTGGCTGAAAAGGCTTTTATGTAAGATGATTAAGTAGTGAATCAGTCTCTGAGACTGTTCAGTTTCGCCAAAGAAGAATTACTATTTTAGCCGGATGTGGTTGCTATTAATCCCAGCCTTTGGGAGGCAAAGGCAGGTGGATCTCTGAGGTCGAGGTCAGTCTGGTCTACAGAGCAAGTTCCAGGACAGCCAGAGCTAGAAAGAGAAACCCTGTCCAAACAAACAAACAAACAAACAAATCAAAAGGAATCCCTATTTGATTGGGCAAGGAGGAGAGGAGTGAAGATATGCTTGGCTGTTGAAACTCTGGGGGCCAGAAAGGGACATCACTAAGCCCTGTTAGACCCAACTTGAGTCCAGTTTTCAGCTCTGTGATCTGTGATTGCCCTGCCAGTGGTTCAATGCCAAAGTCCAGAAATTTATGTTTGTTTTTTTCAGAGTAAATATCCCTGTTATCTTGTGAAGGTAAACAGAGAATGGAATATTTGGCTGGATGCTTCAGAGTTGGTGTTGGGCCCTGGGACTGAGGTACAATACTTTGAATATGCGCACACACACACACACACACACACACACACACACACACACACACACACACAATCAACCCATCTTTTTAATTTTAGAGTTACACCTTCACTTCTACCTTTATGGTTCTTATTTTTAATTATATGTATATTTGGGGATATATACACAACTTCAGGTGCCTAGGAGACCAGATGCATCAGATCCCCCTAGAACTAGAGTTAGAGACAGTTGTGGGTCAGCCAGTGAGGATGTTGGGAACAAAATGGAACTTGGGATCCTCTGCAAAAACAATGTGCACTTTTAACTAATAAACCACCTCTCCAGCCTCCCTTCCTACAAACTCTGAAACTTTTAGTTCCTTGCTCATGGCCCACTGAAATCTCTGTGATGCTTAAATTTCAACTTTCCCTGTTCTGTCAAGTCAGTTACTACTTCTACATTCATTTATATCTTCTGTAAATTTGTCAAATGATCTTTGTTTCAGTTTCGTCTACAATTTCTTTTTGAGAGCTAAAACATTTTTAAAATGGCATTTGCTGACTAGACGTGGTGAGGCTAGTCTTTAATACCAGAATTTGGGGGGCAGAGGCAGGTGAGTTCAAGACCAGTCTGGTCTACATAGTGAGTTCTAGGACAGTCAGAGTTTCATGGTGATCCCTGTCTCAAAGAAAAACCAACTATAGGGGCTAGAGAAATGGCTCAGAGGTTGGGATCACTGGCTGTTCTTCCAGAGGCCCTAAATTTGATTTCCAGCACCCACATAGTGACTCACAAACGTCTATTACTATAGTTCCGTGAAATCCATGCCCTCTTCTGGTGTGCAGACAAAATACCCAAAACATAAAATAAATAAAACAACCACAAAAATTACTTTTGTTTATTTGTGTGTGGGTACACATGGTATACATGTGGAAGTTAAAGAAGTCAGTTTTCTGCTACTATGTAAGTTCCAAGGACAAAACTCAGGTCCATGTTGCCTATACCTATTTAGCCATCTTGCTGGCCCTTAAACATCCTCCCACATCTTGGTTTTTGAGACAGAGTTTCTCTGTGTAGCCTTGGCTACTGTCCTGGAATTTGCTCTGTAGATCAGGCTGGCCTTGAACTCACAGAGATTAGCCTGCCTCTGCCTCTTGAGTGCTGGGATTAAAGGCCTGCACCACTACTGTCTGACAAACATTTTAATTATGTTCCCTTCCTGATGTGGGAACTCTGTGTGCTGTGATTATCATTAATGAATAAAGAAACTGCTTTGGAGCTATAGCAAGGCAGAACTTAGGTAGGCAGGGAAAGCTAGGCTGAATGCTGGGATAAAGAAGGGTGGAGTCAGAGACGCCATGGAGGCACCAGAGTCTGCCATGCCAAATCTTTGCCAGTAAGCCACTGCCACGTGGTGATATACAGATTATTAGAAATGGGTAAAATTAATATGTAAGAGTTAGCCAATAAGAAGCTAGAGTTAATGGGCCAAGCAGTGATTTAATTAATACAGTTTTTATGTGGTTATTTTGAGGCTAAGCTAGCCGGGTGGCCAGGAAGAACAAGCGTCTCCTCCTACACCTTCCTACTGTTTTTACTGACAATTGGGAGGGGACACACAATATCACACCTCTACTGTGTTTTCTTTTCCTCCTTTGTCTGTTTGTTTGGAGTCAGAATCTCACTTTGTCCCCAGACTATCCTGGATCTTGAATCCTTCTGTCTCAGCCTCCTGAGTTTAGAAGCTGATGTCATCATACCCAGTTTTCCTTCCTTTTTCTGATAACTCTATATATAACGGGGAAAGAGAATATTTTGCTGGTGTATGTACTAGTGGAGTATGTCTGTGAAGTCTGTGTACTGTGGTGTCTATCCATCAGTCTGTTTTTGTGTGTCTGTAGTGTGTGGGGAGATAAGTCTCTGGTGTATGTGTCAGGTGAGTCTGAGTCTGTGTGATTTTTTTTTTTTTTGAGCTCTGTGTAGCTCTACCTGTCTTGGAACTCTTTGTAGACCAGCTGGTCTTAAACTCAGAGATCTGCCTGCCTCTGCCTCCCTAGTGGTTTTAAAGGTATGTACCACCTCTGTTAGGCTGGTGTGTGATTTTTGAATCCCAGGATTTATGGTAGCAAGCATGCCAATAATTGACCATGGGAATGAAAACTCCTGAGAAGAGCTGAATGGTTCAACAGATTATGACAAGAACTCAAATAGCTTCTTAGTGAAAGGGATCTTACCCTAATAGGCTTAACCAAAGGGCAATTTATTTGCTCAGATGAGGGGGAAGGTTCATGGGGTTGCTTTGACAATTTGGGTCATAAGGAGAAATTTGGGGAGACCATTTATATTGTAGGAGGAAAAAAGCTATCTAGGTTAGCTATTAGGAATAAAACAAATGAAATTAGAAACTCCAGGACAAAGTGACCATGTTATCTGAAAGTTTTGGAAAAAGAGATAAAACAAAGAAAGAAACAGGAGGAGCTACAAAGTGTATGTTTATACCGAGAGTGTGGTGGGAATTTAAGCAGGTGTGTATTAAGCTTCGTCCAAGCTGTGCTGTGCTGATTCATGCTCCCTCTGGTCCTGGCAAGGGAACTCCTCCTTTATGATAATGACAAAGATCACATATAGTGACATAAACAGCAATTATGGACAAAATGATAGATGGTCTAGCTAGCAGTCTGGGGATTACCCGAAGAGGGGTTCTGCAAATGATTTGTGTCATAGATGAAAGAATAATATCTTTTATTAGTTTTTATTTTTTTGAGTCAGGGTCTCACTATAGTTTACTAAGCTGACCTGTAACTCACTATATAAACCAGGTTGGCCTCAAACTCACAGAGATCCACTTGCCTTTGCCTCCCAAGTGCTTGAATTAGAGGGGTGCACATTATGTCCAGCTTTATTTTTCCTTATTTTTGTTATTAGTTTGATAAAAGAGTAATATCAAAAAGGAAATGTAGGGATTGGAGAGATGACACAGGAGTTAAGAACACTTGTTGTTCTTGGAGAGAACATGAATTCTGTACAGTACCCACACCAAGTGGCTCACAACCTTTAACCGGGTTCAGAGATTTTGATGCCTTCTTCTGGCCTCCATGGACGGACAGACACACACATACATACACGCATACACACACACACACACACACACACACACACACACAACTGTATTGAATAAACACCCTACTAAGCATCATAGTGTAGTCTACTCTCTATTATATATGCTTATGTTAGCCTACAATTGGGCAAAGTTATCTGAAAATGTAATATCATGAGGAAAATACTATTTAGATCAGTCTTGTGGTCAAATTACCTTCTTAGCATTTAGGTTTATACCCATAGATTGCAATGTTCTCAACCTTGTCAAAGAAGTTTCTTTTGGCAGTGTGTAGTGGTCAGTGTAGAGACATAACTGGTCACAGTCGTGAGAATAATGACTGTGAGTGTTTAGTCATAGGTGGGTCATCTGTGTTCACTTCTCCCCATCCAAGGCTCAGGGAACATAGCAGAAGTCTGGATGGAGAAAAAAATATGAAAGGTAGCAATGGGGAAGAGAGCTATGAAGTGCTATTTTCTGGTTATGACATGGTTGATGTACAGATTAGTGCACAGCGGCTGGGGTTGCCTGCACATGACCTGTTCAAGATCAAACCATTCAAAATCCCAGCATGGATAGGGAGGGGCTTCTGAATCTCCACTCCTAGCTAAGGATTGATTAACAGCTGATGGCTGCTGAGAGAAGGGAAGTCACTTTTCTTTGGGGATGGAACTGTGAATAGGTTGCTCATACCCCTGTGGATGTTCTCACACCCACTAGTACATTCAGTACTAATTGGACTCAGGGTACTATTAATAATACTAATGATGGGTCGGGCAGTGGTGGCGCACGCCTTTAATCCCAGCACTCGGGAGGCAGAGGCAGGCGGATCTCTGTGAGTTAGTGAGTTTGAGCCCAGCCTGGTCTACAAGAGCAGGACAGGCTCCAAAGCCACAGAGAAACCCTGTCTCGAAAAACCAAAAAAAAAAAAAAAAAAAGATGATGATGGCAATAAAAGGGACATGAGATCTAGATCTAGTGTCAGTGGGCCTTGGGGGGGATTAGAGGTAAGAGAGAAAGGAGGGGTAGAGGAGAACAAAATATATGATACATATGTATCACATTTTCAAAGAATAAATAAAAATATTGCTGGGTGGTAGTGGTGCATGCCTCTGCACCACCCAGCACTCTGGAAGCAGAGGCAGGTGGATCTCTATGAGTTCAGGCCAGCCTGGTCTACAGAGCAAGTTCCAGGACAGCTAGAGCTGTTACACAGAGAAACCCTGTCTCGAAAAACCAATATAAATATATATGTAAATATATGTATACATACATGCATTTACATATATATAATTTTTATTTGTTTAAATGCTTCAGGTTTGAGAGTGATTGTTGGTACCTCCAAGCTGCTGTTCTTCTGAACTTTGATCAAAATAGACAAAAATAATGAGTCATGTATTTTCCTGTTCTTGTTACCTTACTAATTATTTCAATGACACAACTTCTGGCTTGGTAGAAGCACCAAATGGAGAAATAATGGTGTTTTGCTTTGTTTTGGCTTTAAGCTTTCAAAAAATTCTGCTGACCTGTGTAAACTGGTACAGACTGGAGCAACTGAGCCCACTGTTCTTGGGTGGCCTGGACGATGGTTGGAAGATCAATAGGGATTAAGTTTCAGACATAAGGGGTCCCGGGAGTCAAGCTTGCATCAGAGCTCTTATCTCGCAGCTCTGGGAGCCTCTTGCAGCTCCATCAGGGGCTTACCTCTGCAGTTTAGCAGGCCCTGAGATTGCAGTCTTCACAACAGCTGACAAGGAACAGCGGGGGGTGATGCCGATATGTTCTGCCAGCTCACCTATGTGTATCTGAAGAAATCAATGTAGCTAGGGAAAGTGGGGGCAGTTGGATTGATTGGGCCACTTGCCCACTCTTGTAAAGATTGTCTTATGGCCAAAGGGGAGAGTTGGCCTCAGATGGGATATGAGATTTGGGTTCCTCATAGAAAAGAAGATTTCATTAGGGGAAAAGGACCAGATTGCTTAAAAAAAATAGAAAAAGAAAAGAAAAGAAAAAGGGTTATAATTATAAATTCACTTACCAAGGTTGGACTAAAGTCTTAATACTGGCTAGCGTAGTCTTTAACAGATTGTGTCATTCGAAACGAGACAATCTGAACTTTCAGAATGAACATATGAATTTATTTGATGTAGTTTTATGTAAATTTTAATTAGGAGTGATGATCATAGTTCCTGGAGAGGTGGTGCCGCGACAGGCTTGCTCTTTATATTTCATAAATATTACCTTAACAATATAATAGCTGTAGGGCTATGGATGTAGCTCAGTGGTAGAACACTGGCTTAGCAAATGCAAGACCCTGGTTCAGTTCCCAGCACTGACAAAGAAACGTTCTGGGAGCTCGGAGATAGTGGTTAATGGAGAGATAATTTGAAAATAGGAAAAGTTGTCCTCGTTGGCTTGTAGTAGCCAGTCTTCATCTGGATGCCCTTCACTATCAAAATCTTTGAATCCAATCCATGGAACTCTTTTGTCCACTTGAAAATAATTTAATGATGTTTTCCTATGTAAATTATAAAAGAAAGTAGGGAGTCAACTTAGAGTTTACTTACAATAACATTGTATTTATAGTCAAATTTTCTGAAAATTCTTTTCAAGGTATACAAACCATATGTAATCTAGATATTTTTTAGTGAGGCAGATGTGATCTGCCTGTTACCACACTTAGTCAACACATAAGAACCTAAAGAGTCCCATAAAGAGAAATATCTACTGAAAGCCTTCATTAATGGCCCGTCCCTGGATCTCTCCCAGGTTACTGGGGAGCTGGCTTCTTGCAGGCTCTTAGGGGAACAAGTCTGCCCATGTCCCTGAGCTATCAGTCTCCTGAAGATATGCCAGAGACACTGTGTCCATCACTTTGCCTATCACAATCCTGAAACAGACCCACCACCACCCCACTGGAATTTTCCCAGAACCTCTGTTGAGATCGGCAGTTACTCTACATTGTGTAAAGCTGGTTTTTGTTTGTCTTTCAAACTGTTCATTGCCCTAGAAGGCTCCATCTTAAATGAAACCATCTATCAGGCAGACTGACACATGACTTATTCCTGGAAATATAAAGGGAGCCGTCCTTTAGGTTAAATGGGTAAATGTGGCTGTAGGGGTACATGGTCTTATCGGAAGAACCAGAATTTATCAGACACACCAGACTAAGGAAAGACTAACTCCAGGCTGGCTTCAAACTCACTGAGCAGCTGAGCTGAGCATGACTTTGAACTTCTGATATTTCTCTTGCTGGAATGAAGTATGTGCCATCACATCCAGTTTATATCATTCTGGGAGCTGAACCTAGGGCTTCATTGATGCTAGACAAATAGCATACCAACTGAGGTTTATCCCTAGCCCTCATCAGGTTTATTTGATTGATTAAAGCTGAGGATTGAAGCTAAAACCTTATGTATGTTAAGGAAATGTTCTACCTAGCCCTCCAGATTGTTTATAGCCTCTCTCACCCCTTCATCCTCAGCTTCCAAATCCCTAAGCCTCAAGGCATGACAAGCATCACACACCCATATGCTTGTTTATTGATTCAAAAAAAATGCCCCAGAACAGAGTGGGTGTGCCAACTATTCAGTCTTTTTCTCTATCAAGATTTAGGCTAGTACCTGCTTCTAAGAATAACATTATGAAGACTTGGAAAATGGTTAATCATGTGTTTGAATGGAACAAGGAACATAATGGCTATACGAGTATTGATGGCGCATTTGCACTTTCTTATTCCTATAGTATTAGAACCTCTTTCTTTCTTTCTTTCTTTCTTTCTTTCTTTCTTTCTTTCTTTCTTTCTTTCTTTCTTTCTTCTTTCTTCAAGATAGGCTTTCTCTGTGTATTCTTGACTGTTCTGTAACTCACTCTGTAGACCAGGCTGGCCTTGAACTCACATACCTGCCTGTTTCTGTATCCTGCCTGCTGGGATTAAAGACATGCACCACCATTGCCCGGCCAAGCCTATATTCCTTATTTCTAAGTTATATACTTATACTACTCAGCTTCATAACTGAAGCTTTGTTTCTTGTGCTCACATCTATTAAATGAGAAATAAACACCATGTTCTGCAAATGTTACAAGCTGCAATCCTTAAAGCTTTTTAAAAGATAAAATTAGAAATTGTCAATATGTTTTAAGTAACTTTCCAATTGATGCCAAACATATGTTATGTACTTACTCAAATCCAGTGTTGGGTATCAGTGATTAAAAATCCAGAACTCATTTTTTTCTTATACAAAATTTCCTTAGAAATCATTGGCAATTCTAAATTTGGGGATGCTCCAAGAAGTATTGCTCAGAAAGAGGAATTCAGTACAAATGAGTCAGTCTGCCCTTCTCTAGCTGAGTTACACACCACTTGGGTTTTATGAAAAACAATTTTGTAATCCTCTAAATCAAGTTTCTCTTGTTGGTATTATGATGGAAAGATCAAAATTACTTACAGCAGTGAAAATATATAATACTAAGCCAGGTGGTGGTGGTGCACGCCTCTAAGTGCAGCACTCAGGAGGCAGAGGCAGGGGGATCTCATTGAGTTCAAGGCCAGCCTGGTCTACAGAATGAGTTCAAGGACAGCCAAGGCTGTTAGGTAGAGAAACCCCGTCTCACAAAACAAACAAACAAAGCAAAACAACAACATACAAGCGTTTGTTATGAATTCACAGGTGGGCGCAGAGGAGAGAAGGGAGACTTCCTCCTCTGCACTAGGCAGTAGGACTGACGGCAGAAGCTGGGGGTGGCACAGGAAAGGGCTTGAGCTGCTCGGTCTACTTGCCCAACCCAGAGCATCTCCAGGTGCTGCCTCTCTGTTTCAGTCGCGTCCTCACACAGTTTCTGGGCAAGGCTGAGAGATAACAAGGAACCAGGAACAAGAACATTTCTGGTATCCCTGGCCTCTTGGAACCACTGCTCTGGAGTCAGTCTTAGGGTTTCTATTGCTGTAACAAAAACCAAGACCAAAAGCAACGTGAGGAGGAAAGGATTTATTCACCTCATAGCTTGCAGTCCATGATCCAGGAAAAGTCAGGGCAGGAATTCAGTGCAGCATTCTGGAAGCTGGAACGAAACAAAGACCATGAGGACTGCTGATTATGGGCTTGCTCCTCCTGGCTCGCTCAGTTTATTTTCTTATACCACCCAGGACTATCTGCCCAAGGGTGGCACTGCTCCCAGTGGGCTGGGTCCTCCCACGTCAATCATTAGTCAAGAAAATGCCCCACAGACTTGTCTATGGAGACGTTTCTCAATGAAGGTCCCTCTTCCAAGAGGGGATCCATATCTGGGGCAAGTTGCTACAACCAACCAGCACAGGGTCCCTGCCCGACCTGGCCAAGTTCTATCTCCTATCTCATCACTTCCACTTTTATCCGTTTATGTATAAATTTTATATAGCTATGATCATGGAATGTACACTTGTAATTTTCAAATGTAATTGATTTTGCTCCCTAAGACAGAGTTGAGAGTATCTGGAGACATTTTAGAGGTGGTGAAAGCAACTGGCACGTAAGAGGTAGAGGCTAAGTACACCACTAAATATTCTACAGTTTCAGCTCCGTAGCACCCCCAAAGTCAGTGTTCTAAGGCTGAGAAACCCTTGTACACACTGCCTACACACACACACACGCACACACACACACGCACGCGCGCACACACACGCACGCACGCGCGCACACACACGCACGCACGCTCACACACACGCACGCACGCTCACACACACGCACGCACACGCACGCACACGCACACACACGCACGCGCACACACACGCACGCACGCTCGCACACACGCACACACACGCACGCACACACACGAGGAGAAAGTTAGCTTTGAATTATACTCCAATTTTTAAATTAAATAACATTTTTATTGTCACAAAGCTCTTACACTTATCCTTTTCGTATATATAGACAATTGATCTAATGGCTTCTATACATTTATATGTCACCAATAATATGAATACTCCTATGTTTATGGTTCTTCTAACAGTTTGGATAAATTTAAATTGTTCTGAGGAGGGGCTGGAGAGATGGCTCAAAAGTTGGTAACACTTGTTGGTATTGCAGAAGACACAGGTTCGATTCCTAGCACCCACATGGTGACTCACAACCATCCATAACTCTAGTTCCAGGGGATCCAGTGCTCTCTCTGACCTCTGTGGCACCAGGCATGTAAGCAATGAATATACACACACAGAGGCAAACACTCATACACATAAAATAAATAAGTCTAAAAGAAAATTTATCTTCCTAGAGAGTGCTTTTCATTCTAGCTAAGAGTCCTCAGGCAACTGATATTTTACCTCCTTTAGTAGATATTTTTAGCCCAGTCTGATAGCAAAAAGAAAAATCTTTAAATAGCTAGGTAAAATAAGTCCTAACTATTATATAATAATTTTATGACAACACAAATCTTCCTATGTCATCGTCTGCCACCATAGTGTCAATTACTCTCATTTTAGTTACTTCATGCTCTTCTGCTTGAACTCCCTTGTCTATTAACTAAACATCTGTGTGTGTGTGTGTGTGTGTGTGTGTGTGTGTTCTAAAGCAAAAATGTAGCCCATTTTGTCCTTAAGTTCATGCACTCCTCTCGCCTCGCCCTCCCACATGCAGGGACTATGGGAATGAGCCACTCTACCTGGCTTAAGTCATCCATTGTCAGCACCAGCCTGTGGGAGACACTGCTGTCTATAAAGATGAATAAGACACAGCCTCTCTGTCTGTGCTGAGCAGTTTGTATCTTAAAGAAGGCTTAGACAATGGTTATGTGTTTGTGCTCCCACCACTTACGTGATAGCTCAGACATAGTGGGTAGAAGAAATGAGGGTGAAGGGAATCTCCCTGAAATCCCATTGTCTACTCAAAAAGTTCAAATGCCTCAGCCACAATCTTCCACCATCACCATTATTTCCTACTTACAAAATCATAGCATTAGAAACTGTAGTCAAAGGCATACTTTGTTTTAGAAACTACTTACAGTAAATTCATATTTTGTCAAAGTTAATGCTTATTAGGTCTCTCCTGTATAAAGTATAAGAGACATAAAAAATAATATCCTTTATCAAAGTAATTTTACTTAGGAGAAACTTTTTTTTTTTTTTTTTTGGTTTTTCAAGACAGGGTTTCTCTATGGCTTTGGAGCCTGTCCTGGAACTAGCTCTTGTAGACTAGGCTGGGCTCGAACTCACAGAGATCTGCCTGCCTCTGTCTCCCGAGTGCTGGGATTAAAGGTGTGCGCCACCACCGCCTGGCTAGGAGAAACCTTTAAATATTTACTTTTGCTGTTGTTTTGCTTTGTTTTTGTTTGTTTTTCAAGACAGGGTTTCTCTGTGTAGCTCTGGCTGTCCTGGAACTTGTTCTGTAGATCAGGGCAGCCTCGAACTCAGGGATCTGCCTGTCTCTGCCTCTGGAGTGCTAGGATTAAAGGTATGTGCCACCACCATCCACCAAGACTTATTTATTTTATTTTATTTTTAGTATTTTGCCTGTAAATATCTCTGTGTACCATTCACATGCCTGGTGCTCACAGAGGTCAGAAAAGGACACGGGATCCCCTTGACCTGATTTATACAAAGTTGTTAAATTACCACGTGGATAGCCAAGGTGTGGTGGTGCATGCCTTTAATCCCAGCACTTGGGAGGCAGAGACAGGTGGATCTCTTGTGAGTTCGAGGCCAGCCTGGTCTACAGAGCGAGTTCCAGAACACCCAGGGCTACACAGAGAAATCCTGTCTCCAAAAAGGAAAAAAAAAAAGCAACAAACAAAAATAAATTATCATGTGGATATCAGGTCCTCTACAAGAGAAACAACTGCTTTTAAACACTTCAACCATTTCCCTTAAAAGAGTGTCTTAGTTAGGGTTTCTATTGCTGTGAAGAGACACCATGACCATGGCAACTCTCATAAAGAAAAACATTTAATTAGGGCTTACAGTTTTAGAGGTTTAAATTATCATTATCATCACAGAGAGAAGCAAGGTGTTATGCAGGCAGACATGATGCTGAATAAAGAGCTGAGAGTTCTGCATCTGGATCTGTAGGCACCAGGAAGGGACTACTTGAGCATCTGAGACCTCAAAGCCCAGAACCAGTGACCATTTCCTCCAACAAGGCCACAACCACACCAAGGCCGTGGCTCCTAATAGTGCTACTCCCTATGACCAAGCATTAAAATGCATGAGTCTATGGGGGCCATACCTGTTCAAATCACCATAAAGATAACTGAAAGAAATTTTTAAACACATGGTTTTAACTGTGTAGCCCTGGCTGGCCTGTAACTCCCTATGTAGGCCAAACTGGTCTTGAACAAACAGGGATTCTCTGCCTCCTGGGTTCTGGGATTAAAGAATTGCTGTGCTATTATGCCTGGCAAAATTGATTTTTGTTTTGCAGGGGCACAAAGGCACTAACAAATTAATGAATGATTAATATATTTTTAATAATTCACTGCCAGGCGGTGGTGGTATATGCCTTCAATCCCAGCACTCAGAAGGTAGAGGCAGGTAGAACTATGTGTTCGAGGCCACCCTGGTCTACAGAGCTAGTTCCAGTACAGCCAGGACTATATAGAGAAGCCTGTCTTGAAAAGCCAAAAATTTTTTTTTTTCCAATAATAGACATTCAAGCAGTATACAAAGAAACCAGCTTATGGTTCTAAGCAATCTAAGTCCCCTTTCCTATCAAGTAGAGGATAAAATTATCAAAACTCGGCTGGAGAGATGGTGCAGCTGTTAAAAGTTGGCCTCCAACCAGATTGTAACTAAGAGATCTCAAAATAAGCTACATAGGCAAAATAAAGTTTGTTGCTCCCATATAACACTCTGGAAGTGTGCAGTCCAAGTGAAACATAAAGCTACTCACAAAAATCATCCAGGTACTGATACTTTCAGTCCTACTACTCAGGTAAGTTGTCTCTGACAGTGCTGTGTATAGTAGAGGCTGACTCAGAGCAGATCTGTATTCTAGAAGAGAGAAGAAACATATGATACAGAGATTCCATTGGCCAGAACTTTGTCATTTAACATATCTAGCTGCAGAGAGGCTGGCAAATGTAGTCTCTAGCTAGGAAGTCATATCCTTAGAAGAATCTAGCACCACAGCAGAATGGGAGACATGATTTCACAGTTGGGGGGGGGTGTCTAAGAATAAGAATCAATTCATAGTGGGGCATAGTGGCACATGCCTATAATCCAAGCATTTGGGAAGCAGAAGGATTAGGAATTCAAGGACAGTCTTGGCTGTAAGTGAGTTGGAGGCCAGCATGGACTAAATAAGACCCTGTCTCAAAATAAAATAAAATGAAATAAAATAATTCTTTCAGAAGGCATCAGTGATATCAATCAGTCTATGAATCATTAAATCTGTCTCACTAACAAACTGTTGTTCCTGGCATCTCCACAATGTCAGGAAGTAAGTAAACAGCAGTTAATGGAGACCTGGATTCAGTCTGTTTATTTTCTAGATATTTCTTGAATATATTCTTTAAAGTTGAAATTTAAATACTGAGGTTGGTAATCTTAATGCCATTAGGCAATCTGTGTTTCACTACAACACTGGACTGAAGTAATCAAATTGAAAAGTAGGTAAAATTTGTCTTTAGTGATTTCTGTTTTCTTCATGGAACAATCGGTGCTTCTGTGCTTCTGTTGATGGGCATGGTTGCAGACTGCCTTTTTCTTTTTCTATAATAATTTCTAGCTCTGTGACTATCAGAAGCATGAACAGTGTATCCATCATGTTTGCTGAACTTCATGGAATGATTCTGCAGTTCCCTGGTCATGGTGTCTTCCATGACTACAGAGTGTTCTAGGAACTGTAGCTTTGGTTTCTTCTCACTCCTGCTTTTCTAGTTCATAGGTGTGGTTTTGAGAGCTACTCCATCAGTGTACTTAATTCTTTTGTTGTTGTTTTGCAACAGGCCTCACTGTGTAGCCCTTGCTAGCCTGGAACTCATTATGTAGACCTGGCTAACCTTGAACTCACAGAGATTTACCTGCCTCTGCCTCTAAGTGCTGGGAGTAAAGGCATTGAGTCACCATATCTGGCAGTGTTCTATTCTGTTTATGTTTTTTGTTTTGTTTCATTTATTTAGACAGTGTCTCTCTACATAACAATGGCTGTCCTGGAACTCACTAAGTAGACTTTTCTGCCTCCCGAATGCTGGGGTTAAAGTCCATGTACCAGGCGGTGCTACAGAGAACCCCTGTCTTGAAAAACAAAAAAAACAAAAGTCATGTGCCACCATGCCCAGTCTCTGGGCAGTATTTTTTTTTTTTTTTTGTGGTTGTGGTGGGTGTTTGAGACAGGGTTTCTCTGTGTAACAGTCCTAGCTGTCTTGGAACTAGTTCTTGTAGACCAGGCTGACCTCGAACTCACAGAGATCTGCCTGCCTCTGCCTCCCCAGTGCTGGGATTAAAGGCATGCACACCAATACTGCCTGGCCACAGTTGAATTTATATGCTATGACTGACTGCCTATGTCCAGGGTAGTAACTCCCATCTGTAACCCTAGCACTAAGGAGACAGAGGCAGAAAGAGTGCCACAAGTTGGAGGCCAGCCTGGGCTACACATGAGCTCCAAGACAGCATGGGTAAGACCCTGTGTCTAATAACAATAATAGCAACTGGGCAATAGTGTCACACACCTTGAATCCCAGCACTCAGAAGGCAGAAGCAGGAGGATCTTTGAGTTCAAGGCCAGAGTGAGTTCTGCGACAGCCAGCGCTACACAGAGAAACCCTGTTTGGAAAAAACAAAAACCAAACTAAGCCAAAACAATACAAAACAAAATATATCAACCAAACATAACTTCAAAAAAGACCGTTAGTGTATTTATCAATACTTCAACAAATGTTAATTGATTGAAGTCCTTTGACAAAAAGGTATTGAGGTAAGATTTTTATCTAGAGATAAAAAGACAATAGCTTACAAAAATTATAGATTGCTTAAAAATTGTATTCCTGGGAAAGTAGTTCCTCCCAGAGAGAGAAGAAAAATTAAGGGTTCCAATTCTGTTGTAATCAGCATAGATTATAAATGTAATAATTCATATGTAATTATTCATATAGTGAAAAGCAGATGAATATTTAGAAAGAAAACATAAACTTCATCTGCCAAATGGAGGCTAGAGATTTTCATGGTCTGCTTTATAAGAGGCTGTTGTGACAGTCAAATGGGGCCGGTTCTGAACACAGTGAAGCACCACGCGGACACATGCACACATGCGTGGCTATCAGAGGACATTTTGTGGTCAGTTCTTTCCTTCCACCATGTGGTCCTGGGAACTGAACTCAGGTTGTTAGGGTTGGCAGCAAGTGCCATTACCCAATGCATCGTTTCATTTGTCCAAGAGGACTTTTTACTTTTGAAAACATTCTTAACAGGCATTTTGTTTTTGTTAGAATATCTCTTGTGGGTCTGGGAAAATGGCTTAATGATTAAGAGCACTTCCAGGGGACCCAGGTTCCATTTCCAGCACCCACATGACAGCTTACAACTCTAACGCCAGTATCAGAGCATTTGGTGCTGGTACCATCTTCTGATCTTTGTAGCCCAAGGCAGGCACATGGAACACAGACATACATGCAGACTAAACACTCACACACATAAAAATAAAATATAAAAAAAATGAAAAAATGTCTCTCATATGCTTATTCCAAATGTTTTACGAATTTACATCATACACATTTTGATCTATCTAGTGCATAAAGCAGCCATGTCTATTTAGTTATTTAAATAAATGGAATACTTTTATATGACCTCGTTTTAAATATGGTTACAGAGTAAACTATAGATTAGTCTTTGAGATACCTGAGAACACATAATTTGCTCAGTTTGCATCCATTGTTTCATGAAATTTAGGGTGTTGGGGGGCAAGGTCTCACATAGTCCAGGTTGGCTCCTAAGTCTCTGAGTAGCCAAAGTATAATGGTTACAGAAACTCCATTTTAATGCATGCCTTTAATCCCAGCACTCGGGAGGCAGAGGCAGGCGGATCTCTGTGAGTTCAAGGCCAGCCTGGTCTACAAGAGCTAGTTCCAGGCAGCTCCAAAGCCACAGAGAAACCCTGTCTCGAAAAACCAAAAAAAAAAAAAAAAGAAAGAAAGAAAGAAAAAGAAACTCCATTTTATGCTTTGGTATCCACCAACCCTTTGTCTTTGAGCTTTTAGATAAATTTCCAGTCAGTGACTCCTCCCACCCAAAAAACGGACAGCTGTGACTATCTACTTGTTAAGATATGACTAACTGCTTTTTGTTTGCTTCTGTAATGCAGATACCCAAAGATCCTTTGGGGTCACTGAATTCAGGATCACAAATTCCATAACAAAAGATTACCTCAGATTCCTGCTACTCTTTTCCCTACCTCCTGCAGTGCTGGGATTAGTACCATTATGCCTGGCCTTTGTGGTGCAGGGGGATTTAATCCAGGGCTTCCAGCATTCTAGACTAGCACTCTGTCAAGTAAGTTACACCCCCAGCCCTCATATACTTCTTCCTGATTAGATAAAGGCCTAATTTAGATAGAAAGGCATCTGTCCTGGTCTACACGAAGTACCAGGTGGAGGAGCAGGTGATGATGAACATCAGGCTTTTTTGGGCTATGTTCAGTTCTATTAGCTCTGTTTTTGTGGCACTTGGTCACTTCAACTGTAGCTAGCATGATTCAGACACTGACTCTCAAGTTTTGTTTTCATTTATTTAAACAGCAAATATGACAAGTTGTGATACTGGACAGCACAAGTCGAGGCCATCAGAGGCCAAGCACAACAGCTTACTGGTGTTACGGGAGCTTTTCTGTTTTAAAGTAAAGATGGCCTCTTAATATTCTGGTTTGTGGATGAGGATGAGGAAAGTATTGCAGCAGTTGGGGGGAAAATTGCAATAAAAGAAACAATTACTGTAGCATAAATAATAAAAACCCAGTGACAGATATTGTAGTTGAACCTGAAGGTCAGAAAAGCAAAGCAGGCAGCCACTGGCTCTTACCTCTGTCTCAGACCCAAATGGCTGTCCTGCCTCCAAAAATCCTTAGAATGAGATTGAGCCTGAGACATGTCTCTTCCCATTTGATATTCTTCCCTAGTGCTGGGATTAAAGGCATGCACCACTACAGCTCAGTTTTTATGGCTAACTAGTGTGGCTACTGGTATTAAAGGTGTGTGTCACTACTGCCTGGTCCATAAGGCTGACCAGTGTGGCTGTTTTATGCTCTGATCTTCAGACAAGCTTTATTTATTAAAGTACAAATGAAATATTACTACAAATTGTTTGGTCGGAAGTATCACCTCAGTTCCCTAACACCTCTTTATACAAAAAGTCCGGATTGTTTGCCTGGGGCTTCACCCCAGATCCTGGCATAAGCTCCCTCCCCTGGGAATTGCCTCAGTCCAAACACCACCTCAGAGAAAGCCCGCCAAAGGGTGACTGCCTCCCTAGGGAAGATCAAGACCACTCCCACAGGCTATTTAAACTGCCCCCCAGAGAATGAACATGTGGTCTCCGGTTCCCCAGTGGTCTTCCCCTTTCCCTCTTCCCCTCTCCATGACTTCCAGGAGCCACCCAGGAGCACTTCATTAAACATGGGCATCTTTAATTTGGTCTGATTGGGATTATTTGTGTCAGCGGAGAGGCTCATCTAAGAGAAAATACTTAATATTTGGAGGTTCCATGGGGGGGCTGTTTTTCCCACAGGCCCAGGGCCACGTGTTGAAAACTGCCCTTCTCGGGCGTACTCTCTGCCAGACTAAGATTGCCTTCATCTCTGCGAGTTCCCTTTTTGAATACATATACCTCTAGAGTTCAGGGACCCATTTGCATTCATTTTTGTTGATTTTTGGGCTTTCCTGTAGGAGTCATGATCATGCAGGACGCCTGATTCAAGTGAAGAGCCAGGCCTCACTGAGGTGGGACTGAGGGACAGAGACATCTGCTGGTGTAGGAGGTCCTTCTGTCTATGTGTTGCTTTCATTGGTTAATCAATAAAGAAACTGCTTGGCCTGCTAGGGCAGAATTTAGGTAGGCAGAGAAGACAGAACTGAACTCTGGGAGGAAGAAAGCAGAGACAGAGAACCGCCATGGAGACGCCAGGTCAGACATGCTGAATCTTTCCCGGTAGGCCACAACCTCATGGTGATATATACAGATTAACAGAAATGGGTTAAATCAAGATGTAAGAGTTAGCCAATAAGAGGCTAGAGATAATGGGCCAGGCAGTGTTTAAATGAATACAGTTTCTGTGTGATTATTTCGGGGGTTAAGCTAGCCAGGTGGCTGGAAAGAACAAACAGGGCCCTCTCCCAACAGTCTGCCACTCATTTCTCACAACCTCCCCCTACCCCCGTTTTTCACTCAAGAGCCCTGTCCTGGTGGATGCATTGGGACAGGCTTGATTCCCAAGATTTAGCATAGACTTCTAAATGGGCTCTTGTGATTCGAAGCTGGATCCTCAAATGCCCTTGGGCTGTCTTTTACAAAAATCCTTTTAAATTGGGGCTAACATCTAATGTAAAAACAAACAAGGCTCCAAAGGCCCATGGTTTCTGGATATGGTGCTCAGGCCCCACTCCCATTCCCCACTCCTCTCCCTGCTTCTCTAGCTGCTCATCTCTCATTGTTTGTTCATTTGGATCACAATGGATCTAAATCTGTTTCCCCCTCTCCTTCCATTCTAGAACCGTATAGTTCTTCAGTCCTCTTGTTCCCTCTTTTAGCTTCTGCTCATCCAGTCCTTAATGGGACCTGTGTGCTCCTCTGGCTTTGGCCACCTGCCTATGCCAGGATTTTTAAGTTGGTCAGCTGACACAGGTTCATAAAAGTGTTTTATTTGCCTGTCTGTTAGACTACTGTTTCCACAGTATGCTTGTTTTATGTCTGTGTATGGGGGTGTGTTTCCTCAGTACGCTTGCTTTATGTCTCTGTGAGTGTGTTTGATTTTACAGTATGCTTGTTTTATTTCTCTGTGTGTTTGTGTGCATGTTTTAAGATCTGTAAAACTGCAGGGCGGTGGTGGCACACGCCTTTAATCCCAGCACTCAGGAGGCAGAGGCAGGTGGATCTCTGTGAGCTCGAGGCCAGCCTGGTCTACAGAGCTAGTTCCAGGACAGGCTCCAAAGCTATAGAGAAACCCCATCTCGAAAAACCAAAAAAAAAAAAATCTGTAAAACTTATAACTTCAGATCACAACAGCTCTGAAAAAATACAAACATGTGAGTAACCTCCATTTTTTAAATATCTGTAAAACTTATAACTCCAGATTACAACAGCTCTGGAAAAACATACAAACATACAAACACATGGATAACTTCCATTTTGACCCCACCACCATCTTGGGTAAGAGTACCCACATGTGCTAGTATTCTTTGACTTATTAAAAATATTCCTTTTAATCTTCTTACAGTTACTAACATTGGTAAGCTGTAACTAGTTGGGTAAAATATATGTCTAAATTTAGCTTTTTTTTTTTTAAGACTTCTGGATTGATCTGCCATCTTCAGTCTGGTAGGGATCTTCGGCGTTCCTTTCAGCAGCTTTCCAAATAATTCCTTGAGTATGTGGAGTCAAATTCTTTTTTCTTTCTTTTTTTGAATTTTTATGATTTATTTAACTTTATTTTATGTGTATTGGTGTGAAGGTGTCAGAACCCCTGGAACTGGATTTACAGACAGTTGTGAGCTGCCATGTGAGTGCTGGGAATTGAACCCGGGTCCTATGGAAGAGCAGTCCGTGCTCTTAACTACTGAGCCATCTCTCCAGCCCCAAATTTAGCTTATTTGTCTAGTTAATGGTACCCAATCTCAAGTGCCTTTATAGATCTGAGGGTATGGCATTTAACAAAAGAGCTTCTAACACAGAGACATGCCAGCTCCCGCAGCACCCTATAGCTCCTCCAAGAAGATATGCAGTTGTAAAAGACCTTCCACCTCGAGGCTTGCCTTTGGGTATGACAAAGCCACCCGCATAGCAAAAAGTGGCCTTCTATCTCTTCAGCTTCCTGGATGCCACCCAGGGAATCGATCTTCTCATCTTGTCAAAACATGTAGACTAAATCTTTCCCCACAGGAAACTCTTTGGACCTCTTGTATTCAGCAGCTAATGGCAATCACTGCTTCTAGGCTGGTGTTTTTCTTTTTTTCTTTTTCTTTTTCTTTTTTTTTGGTTTTTCGAGATGGGGTTTCTCTGTAGCTTTGGAGCCTGTCCTGGAGCTAGCTCTTGTAGACCAGGCTGGTCTCGAACTCACAGAGATCCACCTGCCTCTGCCTCCTGAGTGCTGGGATTAAAGGCGTGCACCACCACTGCCGGGCTAGGCTGGTGTTTTTCATGGACTAAGGAGAAACTTGGGATTGCCTGTGTAGCTAAAAAAGCTGTCTAATTTCTGCTCATTTATCCCCCTTAGATATGTCTAATGGCATTTGATAACTTAAAGTACTTGTAGTTCAGTACCTCATTTGTTAAGTTTCCTGCTAAAATACATACAGGTGTGCCTCTTTAACAGGCTTCAAGTCCAGGACTAACAGGTTTCAGGTGTATCTTCAGAGGTTCAGAGTTTCCAATTCCCTTAATTGTCTTCTAAAATGTTCATACCTTTTAACTGAAAGCAACAGCCTTTTGCTATGACAGCAAGATGTAAATCTGTTCCAGTTCTCTTACAGACACCTGCAGGTTCCTGGGAAAGTTCTACTGCTGTATCAAAAATCAGGTCTAGTGAAAAACTAACAGTCTCCAGAGCCTACACTAACCCCAGCCATTTTCAAGCATAGTTTACAGGTCACTCCTGCTGCCTGGGCCAAGACCAACTTACAAAGGGCCCTTCAGACAATGCCAAACACCTGCACCAGCTCCTGGGACTTCACCATTGGTCCCAACCCTCCTGGCTCAAGGACACCTGCCAACTAAAATCTGGTTTTATCTGCTCTTGTGTCCCAATTATGTACCCGAGCCTCACCTATATAACCAGGGCACTTCTCTGTCCCATTCTTTCTGGCAGCTAATGACTCTTCCCATGACTAGCCCCATTCATAGGGTCAATAATAATAATATATTTTTTCTCCTAGCTACCTGCCTTCTCATCTCCCTCAAGAAACAGCTGCCTGAAGTCTCCAGGATGACAGTACACTGGATGCCGCTCCAGCCACACCTCTCGCTGAGTGTGAGCCACCAACTCCCAGCTCTCCCCTCTCCCACATCACCCCCATGCCCGCAGGAAGCAACCAGACTTGAGCCAGTGCCCCTTTATCCAAGCTCGCTGGCACCCCTTTATCCAAAGAGTCTGGATTGTTTGCCTGGGGCCTTCACCCCAGCTCCTGGCATAAGCTCCCTCTCCTGGGAGTTGTCTTAGTCCAAACTCCACCTCCAAGAAAGCCCGCCAAACTGGGACTCCTCCCCAGGAAGGGTCAAGAAAGTCTGCCAAACAGTAACCCCTCTCCAGGGAAGGTCAAGACCACTCACACAGGCTATTTAAACTGCCCTCTAGAGAATGAACACGTGTTCCCCTGGGTTACCCATGGTCTTCCCCTCTCCATGTTTCCCCGGGGGCTACCCAGGAATAAGGCCATCTATTAAACATGGATGTCTTTTAATTTGGTCTGATTGGAATTATTTATGTAGAGGTTTGCCCTAAATAAAATACTTAACACAAATTACATAATTCTGATTAAAATCTGTCCTGGGTTGGAGAGATTAAGAGCACTAGCTGCTCTTCCAAAGGAGCCGGGTTCAACTCCCAGCACCCACATGGCAGCTCACATCTGTAACTCCAGTTCTAGGGGATCTGACACACTCACACAGACATACACCAATCAATGAATATGATATGTAAATCTGTCCTGTCTGATTAAAGTGTTTCTTAAAATATTCAGAATATAAAGACATTGCTAAGCCAAGAAAACCAAAGATAATCTTATCATTATTTTTTTTTTGAAAAAGGGTCTTACTCTGTTCCCTAGGATGGCCTTGAGTTCTTGATCACCCTGCCTCTGTCTTACTTCCCAAGTGCTTGGATTCAAGACATCTGCCACCATTACTGGCTATAAAATTATCTTTTTAACTTTTAAAATACTCCCCGTTGGCATGTCAGAGAGAAAAGTAAAGGTAACTTAACTTATTTTATTAGTTTCAAGGATATACAGAGATCTTCTGTATATCCTTGGCTGTCCTAGAACTTGTTCTGTAGACCAGGCTGGCCTCAAACTCAGAGATCCACCTGCCTCTGCCTCCCCAGTGCTGGGATTACATGCATGTGCCACCATTGCCCAGCCAAGATAATTTAAATGCTATATCTAAAGTTAAGGGGACGTGTCTATAATGTACACCTAGAACTTGAATTCTGTCATCTGGCATAGGGGTAGTAGTTCTAAGGTCAATTTCATTTCTTGCTGATTTGCCACAAATTTTCCCCTCTGGAGAGTCAGTTTCAATGTTAATAGAGGCTGACCTTAAACTCTGGAGCTTTCTGTTTAGACCTCTGAGTGCTGGCATTATAGGACCAGCTTTGTATTTTTTTACTTTTTTCTGGTGCTTGGGATCATATTCAAGGTCCCACAGTCTAGGCAAACACTCTACCATTGAGTTACACCTCCAGTATGATCAGATTTCTTTTTCTTTCTTTTCTGTTCTTTCTTTCTTTCTTTCTTTCTTTCTTTCTTTCTTTCTTTCTTTCTTTCTTTCTTTCTTTCTTTCTCTTTGAGGGGGGTTTCACTATGTAGCCCTGGATGGCTTAAACTTACAATGTAGACCAACCAGGCTGATCTTTGAACTCAGAGATCCCTCCACCTTTGCTTCCCAACTCCTGGGATTAAAGGTGTATACCATCATCTCCAGCCACAGGATTCTTAAAAAAAAAAAAAGAGTCCAAATACGGAGAAAGCTGGAGCCCCCAAACAGATGTGCACAACTCTCGAAAGCATATACCACTGTGGTTACACTTGACTGCTCTTGGAGTTAATATTGCCTCAGGCACTTCCTGTATGGCGCATTCTTCCTGAACAGTGACTTTCCATCATTACCAGCCAAAGCCTAGTTGAGTAAAGGGACAAGTAACAATACTTGTTCTAGGAGATTGCTGTCAAACTAACAGAAGGGGTCCAGAAATAGAATACTTTGGGTTCAACAAAATTTTGCGGAAATAAAGGGATTGTTTCTGAGATTTTATATATATATAAAAAAATGTGCCTTGACCTAAAACATCTCTCCAGCTCCATCCAATCTTCTGGAAACGGAACTCAGAGTGAAGCGTGCATGAGGAGTTCAGGCATAACACAAAAGTGTTGTATATTCAATAAAACAGTAACACTGTTGAAAATTGAGTTTGGGTATGAAAATCCCACAATTTTTAGCTCCACTTCAAATGAGTTGAGGATCAGAAAATGGTGATACTTTTCAATAAAATATTCTATGGTACCAGTTATTTGCTCTATGAGCGACAGCAACAGTAGGTCCTTTGGTGAAAGCATAGTGGGAAAAGCATAGTGATGCAGCACTCCTTTAACACCAGCACTTGGGAGGCACAGGAAGGCAAGGAAGGCAAGCCTCATCTACATAAAGAGTTCTAGGACAGCTAGGGCTATGTGGAGAGAGCCTGTATAAAAGTTTTTAAAAAGAAAGAAAAATGCTAGGCAGCTCATCACTACATTCTGAGAAGATTCGAGAAAGATAGTAAATCACAATAATAAATCATATTTGAACTACATGAGATAAAGAAATTACATAGTGCTTGGTAGCCAGAAATGCCAAGAAAGTCAGGAGTAACTCTTTCCTGAAGGCCACGACTGTTGGAATCTCTCATGCATTACAAGCTTAGACTTTTGTCCACTTTTCTTTTTTTTTTTGTGTGTGTGTATTCTTTGTATTTACTGGGCTTTTTAAAAAGTTTGTACAGTCATACTTTTTGCAGGTTTCATACTTTTTTTTTCCATGATATTTATTGAGCTCTACATTTTTCTCTGCTCCCCTCCCCGCCTCTCCCCTTCCCCCTTCAATCCTTCCCCAAGGTCCCTATGCTCCCAATTTACTCAGGAGATTATGTCTTTTTATACTTTCTACTTCCCATGTAGATTAGATCTATGTAAGTATCTTTTAATGTCCTTGTTGTCTAAGTTCTCTGGGATTGTGGTTTGTAGGCTGGCTTTCTTTGCTTTATGTTTAAAAACCACCTATGAGTGAGTACATGTGATAATTGTCTTTCTGTGTCTGGGTTACCTCACTCAAAATAATGCTTTCTAGTTCCATCCATTTTCCTGCAAAATTCAAGCTGTCTTTATTTTGTTCTGCTGTGTAGTACTCCATTGTGTAAATGTACCACATTTTTCTTATCCATTCTTCAATCGAGGGGCATTTAGGTTGTTTCCAGGTTCTGACTATGACAAACAAAGCTGCTATGAACATAGTTGAGTACATGTCCTTGTGGCATGATTGAGCATCCTTTGGATATATACCTAAAAGTGGTATTACTGGGTCTTGAGGAAGGTTGTTTCCTAATTTTCTGAGAAATCACCACACTGACATCCAAAGGGGTTGTACCAACTTGCATTCCCACCAGCAATGCAGAAGTGTTCCCTTTTCCCCACAACCTCTCCAGCATAAGTTGTCATCAGTGTTTTTTATCTTGGCCATTCTTACAGGTGTTAGATGGAATCTCAGAGTTGTTTTGATTTGCATTTCTCTGATGACTAAGGATTTTGAACATTTCCTTAAGTGTCTTTCAGCCATTTTAGATTCCTCTGTTGAGAGTTCTCTGTTTAGGGCTGTACTCTATTTTTTTATTGGATTACATGATTTTTTTTTTTTTTTTTGGTGTCCAATTTCTTGAGTTCTTTGTATATTTTGGAGATCAGACCTCTGTCTGATGTGGGGTTAGTGAAGATCTTTTCCCATTCTGTAGGCTGTCGTTTTGTCTTGTTGACCGTGTCCTTTGCTTTACAGAAGCTTTTCAGTTTCAGGAGGTCCCATTTATTAATTGTTTCTCTCAGTGTCTGTGCTGCTGAGGTTCTATT